>JAJPUD010004442.1:179544-197383 GCA_023553655.1 Myrmecobius fasciatus
AGAATTTCAAGGGGATTAATGAAAAAAAAGGCTGAAGATGGTGGACTTGCTGTACCAGATCTAAAACTATATTATAAAGCAGCGGTCATCAAAACCATTTGGTACTGGCTAAGAAATAGAGTAGTCGATCAGTGGAATAGGATAGAATCACAAGACAAACTAGGCAATAACTATAGCAATTTGGTTTTTGATAAACCCAAAGACCCCAGCTTTTGGGATAAGTATTCACTATTTGACAAAAACTGCTGGGAAAACTGGAAACTAGTGTGGAAGAAATTAGGGCTTGACCCACATCTAACACCACATACCAAGATAAGATCTAAATGGGTTCATGATCTGGATATAAAGAGTGATTTTGTAAACAAGTTAGAGGAACATAATATAGTTTACCTCTCAGACCTGTGGAGATGGAATAAATTTATGTCCAAAGAAGAACTGGAACTTTTAATTGAAAACCAGATAGATAACTTTGACTATATTAAGTTAAAAAGTTTTGGTACAAACAAAATCAATGCAGACAAGATTAGGAGGGAAGCAATAAATTGGGAAATCATCTTTACATTTAAGGGTTCTGATAAAGGTCTCATCTCTAAAATATATAGAGAATTGTCTCATATTTATAAAAATTCAAGCCATTCTCCAATCAATAAATGGTCAAAGGATATGAACAGGCAATTTTCAGAGGATGAAATTAAAACTATTTATAATCATATGAAAAGGTGCTCCAAATCACTATTGATCAGAGAAATGCAAATCAAGACAACCCTGAGATACCACTTCACACCTGTCAGATTGGCTAAAATGACAGGAAAAGTTAATGATGAATGTTGGAGGGGTTGTGGGAGGGCTGGGACACTGATGCATTGTTGGTGGAGGTGTGAACGGATACAGCCATTCTGGAGAACAATTTGGAGCTATGCTCAAAAAGTTATCAAACAGTGCATACCCTTTGACCCAGCAGCATTTCTATTGGGCTTATATCCCAAAGAAATCATAAAGAAAGGAAAAGGCCCCACATGTGCAAGAATGTTTGTGGTAGCCCTTTTTGTAGTGGCTAGAAACTGGAAATTGAATAGATGCCCTTCAATTGGAGAATGGCTGAATAAATTATTGTATATGAATGCTATGGAATATTATTGTTCTGTAAGAAATGACCAGCAAGATGATTTCAGAGAGGCCTGGAGAGACTTACATGAACTGATGCTGAGTGAAATGAGCAGAACCAGGAGATCATTATACACGGCAACAACAGTACTATATGACAATCAATTCTGATGGACATGGCTCTCTTCAACAATGAAATGTTTCAAACCACCTCCAATTGTTCACTGAAGTAAGCCATATACACCCAGAGAGAGGGAAGCGAAATGTGGACCACAACATAACATTCTCATACTCCTTGATTGATGTTTGCTTACATTGTGTTTCCTTTATCTGATATATCGTTTGTGTAGATAAGATTTTTCTTGCACACCAATGATAAGTTTGGAAATATGTATACATATATTCGATTTGCCAATATTTTAACATAATTAACATGAAGTGGATATCCTGCCATCTAGGGGAGGGGTGGGGAGTTGGGGGAAAAATTTGTAACGGAAAGCTATGTAAGGGTTATTGTTGAAGAATTACCCACACATATGTTATGCAAATAAAATAAAAATTAAAAAAAAAGAGCCTAGACAACATCTTTCAAGTGATCAACAAGGAAAACTGTCCTGGTGTCCTAGAAGCAGAAGGTAAAATGGCCATTAAAAGAACCCACTGATCACCTCCTGAAAGAGGCCACAAAATGAAAATTTCAAGGAATATTGTAGCTAAATTCTAGAATTTATCAGATCACAGAGAAAATACTGCAAGTAACCTTAAGAAACAATACAAAATAAGGAATAACAATCAGGATTACCCAGGACCAAGCTGCTTCTATTTTAAAGGATTTAAGTGCCTGGAATATGATATTCCAGAAGAAAACCAATAATGAACTACTCAGCAAAACTAAACATTATGTTTCAGGAGCAAAGATGGACATTCAATGAAAAAGAGGAGTTTCACTTATTTTTGATGAAAACGCCAGAGCTTAGCAGAAAATTTTATCTTCAAATATAGAATTCAAGTGAAGTAGAAAAAAATGTAAAATAAAGGAAAATAAAGCTATGTTTTTAAATGTTTATAATCTTATGTAGGAAGATATGTTTAACTCTTGAGAACTCTATCTTTGTAACATAGAATTTAAGGGTATAAGTATAATTGGACTTTTCTGTGATGATATAGAAAAGAAACTAGGAGTAGAAAAGTGACTGTACTGGTAGAAGAAGAAAGGGGAGGTAAAGTGAGGTAAATTACATCACACAAAGAGGCAAAAAAACCTGTTACAGTTGAGGGAAAGAAAGGAGGGGATAACATTCTGTGAATCTTGATCTCAATGGATTTGGCTGAAAAAGAGAATATATGATATATTTACTTTAATATAGAAATTTGTCTCATCCTATAGAGAAGTATGAGGAGAAAGGAGAAAGGAAAGAGGGAAATAATAGAAGGGATAACAGAAGTAGAAGGGGAATGGCATAACAAAGAAATATGGTCTGTAAGAAGGTGAGGCCATAATGAGGGAGATGGTAGTCAATAGCAAAACACTGGTGAGGAAGAAAAATGGGTAAATAAAGAGAGAAGTATGACTTGGGGGAAAAAAAAAAGTTAGTAATTTTAACTGTGAATGTGAATGGCATGAGCTCTCCTATAAAATGGAAGCTGAAAGCACACAGGATTAAAAGCCAGAATTATACTATATGCTACTTACTTACAAGAAACAAATTTAAAGCAACGTGATACATACAGAATAAAAATAAAAGAATGGAGCAGAATCTATTTTGCTTCCGCTCACATAAAAAAGCAAGGATAGTGATCCTGATCTCAAATCAAGTACAAGCTGGTTTTATTTTGTCATAAAACTCCTTCTTCCCCTGTTTTTCTCAGTATTTTATATAATATTGGAAGTAGTTGTTCTTTTAATGTTTAATTGAATTCATTTGTAAATCTATCTGACCCTGGAAAGTTTTCTTTAGGGAGTACATTAATGCTTTGTTCAATTTCCTTTTCTAAAATTCAACTAAATAAATAATGCATTTAGTCCTCTGTTAATGTAAGTAATCTTTATTTTTGTAAGGATTCATCCATTTCATAGAAATTATCATATTTGTTGACATACAATTGGGCAAAATATTTTTAATTATTCCTTTAATTTTCTTTTCGTTGGTGGTAAGTTGACCTTTTTCATTTTTAATCCTGGTAATTTGGTTTTCTTCTTTCTAATAAATGTAACCAAAGGTTCACCTATTTTCCAAGGTATTGGCTTCCCCCTGAAGAAATCTTTCATAATCTCTTATAATGCTCTCATTCTTTTCCCCATTTTTTCTTTTTTCTTTTTTTACATCCTTTGTGAATTCTTCCAAAAGACTCTTTTGAACTAGAGACCAGTTCATATCCTCCTTTGAGGCTTCATCTACTGGCATTTTCTATTTGCAGTCCTCTTTTTGTGTTTGTATTCTGGTTTTCCCTATCTCTATAACACCTCTCCATGGTCAAATCTCTTCTTTTTTGCTCAGTTTTAAATGAAGTCTGCTCTTAATATATAAGAGAGATTGTCCCAAACTTTCTGTACAGGGTGACAAGTACTTCTCAGTACTTCTCACTGATTGTGCTGGTGCTGGTGGTGCTGTGGGCTTCCCCATTGCCCTGAGTGGCACAGTCAATCTGGCCTCTCATGCTCAGGTTCAGGATCTCACAATTTGCCTTCTGTTATTCCTTTGGAAGTGTCACAGCTAGTCTGCTGACTTGGCTTTCTGAACCAAAACAGAGTAACCAATGCCATTGTATTTTGATTAAGAACTTTCTGCTACATTTCCTGCACTGGCCTTCACTGAATTGGACTTGTCTTCCATGCCAGCACTGGACTGTGTTCCCCCTGCCCATTTGAGAGAAACCTTTTCCAAAGTCTTTCCATGAGATCTTAAGCTGGAGAATTACACTTTCAATGGGTTTTGGGTTCTGTCACTCCTAAATTCATTCAGAGGCTTGAAATAGAGTTGATTCTAAGGGAAGCAAGGATAGCAAAGGCAATGTCCTGCCTATTCTGCCATGTTGGCTCTGCCCTCTTCAAGTATAGTTTTATGTAACAAAAATCTTGCTATAGTGACGGGAACTTAATAAATGCTTGTTGAATGATAAGCAGTAGAACAAGGCAATCAGGTGTAATGATTAGGAAGATATGTGAAATTGACAAAATAACATTAATTAATCAATAGGGGGTTTTATAGCCCACAAACAACATTTGAAAGGCAAGCAATTCTATCTCATAATTTAAAAAAGTCCAATGCTAACTCTGATTTATATTAATTACTTTTCACTTGTACTATTTAAAATATGCTTTTAATTTCTCACATACCCTGTATCAAGTCTTTGTCTCCTACAACCCATGCTGCATACTGTTGAAAAAGTCATTTCCCTAATTATTTTGCCCCCCTCAACATACAGATATCAGTGTCTCCCCATTACCTTTATAATCACATATAAATTCTTCTGTTTGGCATTGGAATGACACAACTAGAACCAAAATTGCTTTTCCTGTCTTATGCATAGTGCTGCTTCATTTCAGTTCTAATAACCAACCTGATGGTTCCTGATACATGACACTCAATCTTCCAGCATTGTGCCTTTGTATTTGTAGTACCCCTACCCTTAGATCATATTCCTTTCTTACTAAGCACTTGCAAAATGCCTTGCTTTTGTTCCTTCAATATGTATCTCATATTACCTTCTGAAGGAGTTCTTTCTGAATCTCCCCCTTCCTTACTTATTAAGATATTTCTTCAAGCACAATACTAGAAAAAAAATACTGAATATCTCTTCTTTGTAAATAGATTGGTAGATATAAATAGAATGTTCATGTACATGCATGTCTCCTTCAATAGAATGTAATCACTGTTTTACTTTTATCTGGATACCTTCAGAATTTAGTCAACATCTATTTTGAAGCAATACTAATTGTGTCACAAATGTTTATTGATGGGTCAGCTGGAACCAGAGACCAAAGAATAGAAAGACAGAGGTCAAATAATGGACATACATCCATGTGTGTATATTTATCTGAAATTACATTTATAAATTTAGCTTATGTGTCTTTCATATTTGTTATTTCAACATAATTATATTAAAATGATTTCCTTAGCAATTTTCTGTATTTTATGCATTTGAACAAATTATTCTGAGAAGAGGAATATAGATTGCATCAGAGCAGTACTTGGATCTATGATATTAATTAAAAAAGATGATGATGTCTAATACAAACCTAACTTGAACTTTAAAAAATCTAAAAATCATGTCTTGGAATGGTAAAATATTTTAACAGGATGTAATTTCAAAACATATGCAGCTATATAGATCCATATGTATCCATGCCTAGAGAAACATGGATATATTTGTATCTATATAATATAAATACATATATATGTAAATATACATATAAATATATTTACCTCTCACTTTCAAATAAGTGTCATCTTTGTTTCCAATCAAAATAAATTGAACAGCAACAAAAAAACTTCTCTAAAACTCAATCCTTTCAGTTGGGAAAGAAATCAAAATCCCTGGCCCAATCTTATCTATAATAAAGCAGTTCCTATTGTGGAATACCTAAGTATTTGCTCTGATTATCAACTGGTGTTTAAAACTTTAAGCATTTCTGTCACTCATGTATTTTCTACTCTTCCTTTTCCAGTCTGTCAAGTCAAATAGAAATTCCTGTCCTCCAAAAGACTACTATTGTAGTGCTGTATCACCTCTCTTCATTCCTATAGCATAGCCTCTACTAGCATCTTCACTTTTTTCCCCAGGATATTCGAATTATTTTTCTTGTTTCATGCAAAATATTCTTTTATCTGGGGTTTTGAAATTTGACAATCATTTTCTTGTTTGTTTTCCACAAAGAATCTCTTTGAGGTGATCGGTGGATTTTTTCTATTTGAACTTTTCCCTCATGTTCTATGACTCCAGGATAATTTTCTTGGAATGTTTCTTGCATTATTGTATCAAGGTCCTTCTTTCTTTCACAACTTTCAAAAGGTCCAATTATTTTTTTACATTTTCTCTTTTTGATCTGTTCTCAACATCTGTTATTTTTCTTATAAGATGTTTAACATTCTGTTCTATTTTTTTCATTGTTTATAAACTGTTTTGTTATTGCTTTGTCTCTCATGGCTTCACTGGCTTCGCCATGTCCAATTCGAATTTTCAATGAGTTATTTTCTTCTTTGAAACTCTGTTTCTCCCTTTCTAATTGGTAAACTTTTATTTTATGTAATCTTGTTTTTCTTCAATGACCTTTTGTTTTCTTTTTCTTCAATGCGTCTCATTTGATTTTTATATTTTTTGTTCTCCTATAAATTCACTCTGGACAGAGAGCTATTTCATGCTACTCTTTGTGATAGAAGCTTTTGTTACTTCAGTGTCCTCTATGAAGATGAACCCAGTCTTCCATGTTCCCATAGTATGTTTCTATGGAGGGATTCTTTCTTCTTTGCTGTCTCATTTTTTAATAAGAGGCATTAGTTTGGCAACACCACATATATGCCAGAAGAGTATAGTATCCTCCAAAATCTATAAAGAAATAGGAAGGGAGGAATAAATGCATGGGGAAGTAAATGGTGAGGGAAGAAGATTAGGGAGGGAACCCTGGGTGTAGATAGGTTAAGTAATAGTAAGTGGATCAGAATTTAATGAGTCAACAGGGATAGGAAAGATGTGTATATGTTGGGTATGCATGTGTTTGTGTGAATGTATGTATCTATATAATATATTTATTAATATCTTTTCTTAACTGTAGCTAGTTTGATGAGGGGATGAAAGGGAGATATATGTGTGTCTATATGTTAGTGTATGTATGTGTATGTATATATCTACACATGTAAATATAAATATATCATTTCTTAAATATACCTTGCTTGGGGGTGGTGAGGAGATTAAAAGGGGGAAAAAGAATAATATACAAAGAAGTAAAGAAAAGACAGGCAATCATGAATATCATTTCTTCTACTAATATATATATATATATAATACCAATTTAAGAAAATATATACATATATATATTTTTCTTAAATTGCTATTTGTTGTTATACATTTTGAATCCTTCCTGATGATCTGCTGGGCACATGATAATGTTCTTTTTTTTTTCATTTTGTTTTATATTGCTTTTCTGTTTTCCTTTTTTTATTCTGTTTTTTCATATAAAATAAATTTGGGGAAAAATAAGAGGTATTAGTTGTAAGCACCTGTAATTCTCTGATGGGTGGAATGGTGCCTCAAGATTCACTTCAGCTCTCTCCTCTGACCAAGATTCCCAAAACAAGAGTTCTTCCCTTCTGCAAGTGCCCATAAGCTACCACTGTCCCTGCCCCCTTGCCTCTGCACTCATCTGCTGCTAGTTCTTCCTGGCCCAGGCCCACATTTCAGTTGCACAATTGGGCCTGCAATTCCCAATCAGCAGAGGTTCCCTCAGTCTTCCCAAACTCAAACTATACAAACAGTAAGAAAGATAAGTCTCTGTGGTTCCTGCTGAAGCTCCTGCCACACCCAGCTCACCCCAGAGCTCCCCCTAGATGTTTCTGAGGAGCTAGCCTAGAAGGTGTTTGCATTTCACACGGGTTAATCCAGGCCCAGTGTCTTTCTTTAGATCTTCCTGGGTTGTATCAGAAGGGCTCCCATTCTGCCCTCTAGTCTTCTGGATTTTTTCACATGTCTATCTTTTCTCTGAGGTGCAAATTTGTTCTATTTGTGGGGTAAATTGAGAGAACATGGAATTTAGCAACCTATTCTGCTGTCTTCCCAGAATCCTCCCTGCCTCGCATCTTCTCACTGTGAATTAAGTATAAATTGATAGGAATATAATCTCTTGAGATTCTGATAAACTTTGGATTCTTTTAATTTATAGTGTGGAAAATGCCATACATTTTCTATTATAACAGCCATTATTTGGACTACTCTACTCATATTGTACCCAAAACCTAGTGTTTCCTGAAATCACTGCTATAATGAGATATTTAGTCTAACAATAATTTTAGTCAAAGTAGTGTAAAAATACCATACTAAACCTGTTTCCTCAGAATACATCATCTCGGCAAATGTTATCATCCCTTCTGATTATCGACCTCAACTCAACATTTGGCTAGATTGTCAAGAGCCTCTAAGTAGGATATGAGGAAAATCCCCAAGATCTTCTGCTATGCTAACCACTAGATCTTCTATTGTTTCCCCAAAGGTGCTATACTTGCCATAACTTTGCACCCCCCCACCACCTAATTGAAGGTATTTGCTTGGATAGATAATGGTAGACTGCCATTTCCTCCCTGTAAAGCAGGCAGCTGTTCAGCAAGATTCATTTCAGCACTGATGAGACTCTATATAACCATATTTTATGATGAACAAAGATGTCAACAAAGCTGACATGCCATTCAGAATATATAAAGTTGTAGTTGCTTGTACTTTGATGCCCATTTAAATCTTCCTGAGGAATTTTGCATGAATCTGCTTTATCAGGACAGATGCATTATTTTCTATTTTACTTCTTGAAGAAATCCCAGTTGTTCTGGAATTAAACAGTATTCCCTTAAAGGATGGACCTATACTCTGTGAACTATATTGAAATTTGAGATTTTAATTTCATTTACCTGAATGTTTGGCTATTACTCAACATTTTTTTTTCTATAACTTTCAGTTATGTCTCTGTACATAATTTTGCAAGTTGCATTTAAATATACAAGGTATTCTGGTACACATAAACACACACACACAAACACATCCAAATACATACAAATGCAAAACTGTGTGTACACACATGCAAATACACTCATGCATATACTGGTTGTTAATAGCATTAAGTGTAGATTTTTATATGAGAGAAGTTCCCACTTTACACACACATATAAACAAACATGTTATATAATTGTGGTTTCTTAGCTTAAACATAAAAGACATGAACCATATATATGAACAAGATCCTCTATCTCTTGACTGAGCATTTTATCTGGCTATTGCTCATGACTGATATACTCATCCTTCTCCACTATTATTATTGACCTCTCTGTTTTTCTTTAAGTCCCAATTAAAGTATCATTCTACAGGAAACATTTATATTCCTTAATTCCAGTTCATTTCATTTTTTAATTATTTTTCTCTTTTTCTTGTATGTAGCTTATTTTGCAACTATGTGTTTGCATGTCTCCTCCCCTAGGGTTTTAAGTTCCTTAAGGAAAAAGATTCCTCTTTTAATCTTTTTATATTTTCAACCCTTAACACAGAGTCTGGCACATAATGGGTACTAAATAAATATTTATTAAAGCCTTGAGTTGGAAAGTGAGAACCAAATCTAGAGAGACAACTATGGAGATTGAATGTGGATCAAAGCATAGTATTTTCACCTTGTGGTTGTTGCTGCAGTAGTGGTGATTTATTTGCCTGATTTTTTTTTTTCTTTTCAATTTTCCCTTTTTGATCTGATTTTTCTGACACAGCTTGATGGATATGGAAATAAGTTCAGAAGAACTGCACAAGTTTAGTCTACACAGGATTACTTCTGACTTGGGGAGGGGTGCAAACAAGAGAGGGAGGGAGAAAAATTTGGAACACCAGATTTTGCAAAGGTGAATATTGAAAACTATCTTTGCACATGTTTGGAAAAACAAAATATTATTTTAAAAAATAGGAAAAAAAGTTTATTGATAGCATACCTGCACAAACATACATGTAACTTACAAAGCTCTTCTTTCTCTCTGATATAAAATAACTTGTTCACTAGACTTTCTTTCATTGGCTTTCCAACCATTTCTAGTGCTCACTGTTACATTGGCAATGCTTATAGGTACTGTCAGAGATCACAACACAACCACCTATTTCTCTAGTAAGTTGGTGAGCAATGATTTCAGAATGAATCTGAACTTTTCCTAAGTCTCTAATGTATCTGTTTAAATCAATTTACTGTTTTTTTTAATGTTCATAATTAATATGAAGCCATTCCATAGCTAAAGAGAAAAATATCATCTTACTATAGTTCTCAAATGTTGTGAATTTGGTTCCAGATATTTCCTTATTGCCTTTATAATTAAAATATCTGTTTCTCAGACACTCCAAGACTTTCCAAAGTTTTCAAAGATTTTAAAAGGCGGTCTCTCTCTCTCTCTCTTTGTGTGTGTGTGTGTGTGAGTGGGAATACTCAAACATATAACATCATAGATAGAAATCACTTAGTCCACTAACAAATCTTAAATGTGTCCTATGTGCCAGAAGCATCAGATTTAGAGCTGGAAGGGAATTTGAGTCCTGAAGAAGCAAAGTTCCTTGTCCAGAACATTGAAAACAGGGTCATAAGATCTGTATAAAAATCATAGATTTAGAGTCTCAGAGGACTTCAGATGTTATCTTGTTCAGCTATCTCATTGTAGAGAATTGAATGAATTCAAGTCAAGTCACTAAATGCTAAATATGCTACTTGAGAAGGGGATTTTGGGTGCCATTAACACCTCCCCACAACTCAATATGTCTCCTCATAACTAAGAGAGAAGTTTCTAAATAACGACAAATTTTGAAGTGTATGCTCAGTTCATGCATTTTGGCATCTCCTCCTGGCTCTGCTATTAATGCAGGTGGGGAAGATATGAAATCCAGAAGGGCCAGACTTGAAACACTCTTTCTTATGGCTTTAAAGTTAATGCCAGAGATTAAGCCAAGAACATGATTGTCTAGCATGAATTTACGGTTAAACTTATCAATAGAGAGGGTAATGCACTCAATTATGTGGTGGGATTCCTGTTTTTTTTTTTTCCAATAAGTTCCTTTGCCTCAAAAATCTGCCTTCCCATCATTACCATTTAACTGTTATTATTATTATTTAAATCAATTCAATTAGCATTTTAAAGCTATGAGTCAGGACTTAAGTTGTGCTTAGTACTTGATAACTCTCTCTCAGTTTTTCATTTTCTTTCATCTGTCTCTCCTTTTTTTTTGTTGTCCTACTTATCTCCCTGACTCTGTCTCTCTGCCTCTAGTTTTCTTTATCTTTTCTGTCTCTTTATGTCCCTTTCTGTCTTTTTCATTTTCTTCTTTTTTTCCTCCCTGTGTTTATTTCTGCCTGCTTGTTTCTGTTTGTCCCTAGTTCTCTGTCACTTTCTGTAATTCTGATTATCTCCCAAGATGATATGTCTCTATATATGAATGCAAGGAATAATATTAGCATAAGGAATATTATAAGAAATGATAAAAAGTTAATCTCAGAAAAATCCTGCCAAATTTACATGAACTGATGGAAAGTTATACAACCAAATCCAGGAGAAGAATATTTACAATAACAATTAAAAAAAAAAAAACTGACGCTGAAAGAATTAGGAACTCTGAAAACACTATGGTCATTTAAATTCCTTAGACCTCATAAAGAAATATGAAGAAATTGTCTCTGTCTCTCCATCTCTCTCTCTATGTCTTCTCTCTCTGTCTCCCTCTCTCCCTCTTTCCTGTTCTTGTGATGAAGTGATTTTGTTAATGTAGGGAACTTCTGATGAGGAGGATCACTACCTACCAATAAAAATGAGCAGTTTTTTCCTTGTGATTTTAAATCTTGGAGAGTTAGCTGAGGACACCAAGACATTAATTTACTTGCCCATGGCCGCAGAGTCATTATTTGACAGAAGATAGACTTTTATTCAAGTCTTCCTGGATTTAAAATATCTCTTCTTCTCTTTTTATTAAATGTTCTATAGCACTGAAGATATCAAAACTACAACAACAAATAAAAAATCACTGCTTTCAAGATTATAATCTTCTGGACAAGGATGGGATATATAGAAAAGGAAATATATCCAGAGGTATTGATTTATAAAGTTTAACCACAGGGAGAAATGAAGAATACAAATGCAATGTATTCTTCATAAATAAAGACAAGTCTAAATAATTGGAAAAATATCAATTGCTCATGGATAGGTCAAGCTGGTATGATGAAAATGACAGTATAAATAAGTTAATTAATTTATTTAGTATCATATCAGTCAATTTACCAAAATAATTATATTATAGGACTAGAAAAAATAATAGCAATTCATCATGAAGAAGAAGAGACATGAAGAGAATATGAAGAGAATCAGTGAGAAGAAAAAGAAAGGGGGCCTAGCAGTACCTGATCTCAAACTGTACAACATATCCTTAAAGATCAACACTTGAAAAAGGAGTAAGAACTAGAGAAATCAATTAGAGGAACAGATTGTGTATAGAAACAAATGAACACAATAACCTTAAATTTGATGAATTAAACACTATTATAAAAGGAAAAACAACAACAACAACAACAACAAAAACTGTTGAGAAACCTAGAAAGGAATCTCACAAAAACATGAATAGAGCAACTCCTTATATTGCATACCAAGATAAGCACAACTCAGACCAAAAAAGCAAACTGAAGTCTTATGGAAGACGTCTACTATTAAATTTTGAAGAAAAAATCTATAGTTATATAGGCTTATATGTACATATGCATATATATATATATATATATATATATATATATATATATAACACTAGTTAGTTACACAGGAGGCAACATGGATAATATTGATTAGCTGTTTTACAAACAAAACCAATACAGCTAAAATTATAAGAAAAACGGGTTTTATGCAGTGGAGAACTTCCCAATAAATGGTTCTTATGAAAGGTTGTTTTTTTTTGTTTGTTTGTTTTGTTTTTTGTTTTTTTTTTTTTAGATAGAGAAGGAACTAAGATAAATTTATATGAGAGTTATTTCCCAATTGATTAGTGAACAAAGAAGATAACTAAGTGTTGTCCAAAGAAAGTTATCCAAGCTATCAACAGCTATCTGAGGGAAAATTGCCTTTAATTATTAAGAATTAGTAAAATAAATGCAACAATTATGTCATCAACTCCCTCTTATCAGATTGGCTGTTATAAAAAAATGAAAATGACACATCCTGTAGGAACTCTGGGAAAACAGGTAGGTTAATGTAGTGTTGCTAGACATGATTATTGGTTCAATCATTCTGGAAAGCGATTTCAATCAATATCTACAAAAGTATTAAAATATGTATGCACTTTGACTCAGTGATTCTGTTATCCAATTAATATGACAATTATTTTAAGAAGAAAATGATATACATATCTGTACATACACACATGTACATTACTACCTTTTTCTGGTGGCAAAGAATTAGAAATTAAGGCTATATCCATTAATAAGGAAATATCTGAACAAATTATGGTACATAAATTCAAAGATATATTATTGTCTTGGAAGGAACAACAAAGGAAATTGTCTCAAAAAACCAACTTAGAATATTTATATGAACTCATGTTAAGTAACTAGATCCAGGACAAAAACCTATACATTATCAATAATATGTTTTACAAATACTGAAAAACTTAGGATGTCTGATCAACACAATGAGCTTTCAAAATGCCACAGAACTCATAATGAAAAGTGTCTGTGTCTGTGTGAATGTGTGGGTGTGTCTGTGTGGTTATGTATGTGTGTCTGTTTGCCTTCTCATAAAATGGTTAGCAGAAATAGAAAAGAAGGAATTTACCCCTAGTTTTTTTTTCGTTTGTTTTTGTTTTTTATTAAAGCTTTTTATTTACAGAACATAAGAAATTTTTCAACATTGACCCTTGCTAAACTTTCTGTTAGAAATTTTTCCCTCCTTCCCCCTCACCCTCTCCCCTAGATGGCATGAAGTATAATACATGTTAATTATGTTAAAGTACTTGACAAATTGAATATATGTATACAAATTTATACAGTTTTCTTGCTGTACAAGAAAAATCAAATCTACAAAAAAAAAATCTGAGAAGGGAAACATAATGCAAGCAAACATCAATAGAGAGCATGAAAATGTTATGTTGTGGTCCACACTCATATCCCACAGGCCTCAAATTCTGAGGTCCCCAAAGGTAAAGCAACTCCAGAAAAAGCCCCAAAGGGAGACATGAGCTGGTCCTCATCTCACAAGCCTTTCCTTGAAGATTGCATATAGTATCTTAAAAGAAAGTTAGAGGAAATACAGGGAAATGAAATGAGATCATTGCAAAAAAGAATGGAAAGAGAATGCAATGAACAAAAAAAAATGTCCAATTGCAAAAGGAGCTAAAAAAGGTAACTAAAGAAAATAATACACTAAAAATTACAATCGAACAAATGGAAGTGAATAAATCAATAAGACTTCAGGAATAAGTCAAACAAAAAAAATGAAAAAATAGAAGAAAATATGAAATATATTCTAGGGGGAAAAACAACTGATTTTGAAAGTAGATCTAGGAGAAACAATCTAAGGATTATAGGGCTTCCTGAAAGTCATGATAAAAAATAACAGACATCATCTTACAGGAAATCATAAAAGAATATTGCCTTGATATTCTAAAATCAGAAGGTAAAATAGCCATCAAAAATCCACCCATTACCTCCTAAAGAGACCCCAAAATTAAATCCCCAATGAATATCATGGCTAAATTTCAGAACTATCATACAAAGGAAAAGATATTGCAAGCAGCTAGAAAGAAATAATTTAAATACCAAGGAGTCACAATTAGGATCACCCAAGATATGTCAGCTTCCACCTTAAAAGATCAAAAGGCCTGGAATCTGATATTCTGAAAAGGAAAGAATTAGGATTACAGTGAAAAAATAAACTATCCAGCCAAAATGAGCATTATCTTTCAGGAAAGAAGATGGATATTCAGTGATGTAGGGGAATTTCACCAATTTCTAATAAAAAGACCAAACTGAACAAAAAATTTGATCTCTAAACTCAGAATTCAAGAGAAACATAAAAAAGAAAAAAAAATATTGAGAATTATATTTCTATTATGAGTACACTTAGAGAATGCAAGTATAATTTGTTTTTATTATGATAATATGAAAAAAGAAATTAGAGGTAAAAAAGGTATACTGGAAGAAGACGGAAAAGGAGGTAAAATAAGGAAAATTACATCTTATGAAAAGGCAAAGACAACCTATTATAATTAAGGAAATAAGAGAGGGTCATGAGCATTGTGTGAATCTTACTGTCATTGGATTTGGCTCTAAGAAAGAATATCAGACATATTGAGTATCACAAAGAAACTTGACTCATCTTATAGGGAAGTAGGAGGGAAAAGGGGAAAAGAAAGGGAAAGACTAATAGAAGGGAAAACACAAGAATTAGGGGAAAGGTATAAAAAAGGGGGAGGGACTTTAAAAGGGGAAGACTTTGATCACTTCCCTCAAGTAAAATACAGGGAAGGAGAGAAGCAGGACAGGAGAGAGAAAAACATAACTGTGGGTAAATACAATGGCAGGAAATACAGAATTAGTTACTTTAACTGTGAATGGGAATGGGATTAACTCTCCCTTAAAACAGAAGACAATAGCAGACTGCATTAAAAGTCAGAATTCCCCAAAATGTTGTTCACAAGAAACGTGTAAAGCATAGTGATATGTACAAAGTGAAGGTAAAGAGCTGCAGCAGAATCTATTATGCTTCAGGTAAACAAACAAATAAAAAAAAGCAGGTGTACTAACCCTGATCTCAGTTCAAGTAAAAGCAACAATAGATCTCATTAAAAGAGACAAGGAAGGAAACTATATTTTACTAAATGATACATAAATAATGAAGCAATATCAATACTAAACTTATGTGCACCAAGTAGTATAGCATGGAAATTCCTTAAAGAAAAGGTAAGAAGAATGCAAGAAGAAATAGACAGCAAAATTAAAATAGTGGGGGGTCTCAACTGTGCTCTCTTAGAACTAGATAAATCAAACCACAAAATAAATAAAGAACTTAAGGAGGTAAACAAAATGTTAGAACAGTTAGGTATGATAGATCTTTGGAGGAAGTTAAATGGAGATAGAAAGGAGTTTAGTTTTTCTCAGTGGTTGATGGAAATTATACAAAAATTGACCATGCTTTAGGGCATAAAAAATTCAAAATCAAATGCAGAAAGGCAGAGATAGTAAATTCACTGTTTTCAGATCATGATACAATCAAAATCTCATGCAATATAAGGCCAGGAGAAAATAAACCAAAAAGCAATTGGAAACTAAATAATTTCATGCTAAAGAATGAATGAGTGAAACAGCAAATTACATACACAATTACTAATTTCATCCAAGAGAATGACAATAATGAGACAACATAACAAAATTTGTAGGATGCAGCCAAAGGGATAATAAGGAAAAATTTTATATCTCCAGATGCTTACTTAAATAAAACAGAAAAAGAGAAAAGCAATGAAATGGGCTTGCAAATGAAAAGGCTAGAAAAAGAACAAATTAAAAAAAAAACACTCAAATACCAAACTTAAAATCCTAAAAAATAAAATGCGAGATTAATAAAATTGAAAGTAAAAAAAAAAACTATTGAATAAATAAATAAAACTAAAGGGGGAGGACAGTTTGAGGGAGGTGGTCATCAAAAGCAAAATACTAGGGAGGGGGGAAGGGAGAAAGGGGAAAGGAAAAAGAAAAACATAACTTCGGGTAAATAAGATGGCAGGAAATACAAAATTAGTTATTTTAACCATGAATGTGAATGGGATGAACTCTTCCATAACAAGGAAGCAGATAGCAGTCTGGATTAAAAGCCACAATCTAACAATATGTTTTTTTACAAAAACCAGATCTAAAGCATAGAGATACATACAGAGTGGAGGTAAAGGGCTGGATGGAACAGAATCTATTATGCTTCAGGAGAACAAGAAAAAAAAAAAAAAAGCAGGGGTAGTAATCCTGATCTCAGATCAAGTAAAAGCAAAGATAGATCTAATTAAAAGAGATAAGGAAGAAAACCATATATTACTAAAGGGTACCATAGAAAATGAAGCAATGTCAACACTATACATATATTTACCAAGTTGTATAGCATCCAAATTCTTAAAGGAGAAGTTAAGAGAGAGGCAAAAAGAAATAGACGGCAAAAGGATACTAGTGGGGATCTCAACCTTGCTCTCTCGGATTTAGAGAATTCAAAGCACAAAATAAATAAGGAGGAAGTTAGGGAGGTAAAATATTAGAAAAGTTAGATATGATAGACCTTTGGGAAAAATTGAATGGAGAAAGAAGGGAGTTTACTTTTTTCTCAGCGGTACATGAAACTTATACAAAATTTGACCATGTATTAGGGCATAAAAACCTCAAAATCAAAAGCAGAAAGGCAGAAATGGTAAATGCATTTCTTTCAGATCATGATGCTATAAAAATCACATGCAATATAAGGCCAGGAGAAAATAGACCAAAATGTAATTGGAAATTAAATAATTTAATCCTAAAGAATAGATGAAAGAGCAAATCATAGACAAAATCAATAATTTCATCTAGGAGAATGACAATAATGAGAAAACATACCCAAATTTGTGGGGTACTGCCAGAGCCATTATAAGGGGTAACTTTATATCTCTAGATGCTTACTTGCATAAAATAGAGAAAAAGAAGATCAATGAATTGGGCTTATACAAAAGCTGGAAAAGAACAAATTAAAAACCTTCAATTAAATACTAAATTGGAAACTCTGAAAATAAAAGAAGAGATAATAAAATAGAAAATAAAAAAAAACTATTGAATTAATAAATAAAACTAAGAGTTTGTTTGATGAAAAAAAAAAACCAACAAAATAGATAAGCCTTTAGTTAATTTGATTAGAAAAAGGAAAAGGTACCAATCAAACTCCCAAGAAATTATTTTACAGATCTAGAAAACATAGTAGCAAAGTTCATTTGGAAGAACAAAAGGTCAAGGATTTCAAGGGGATTAATGAAAAAAAAA
>JAJPUD010004443.1:0-10875 GCA_023553655.1 Myrmecobius fasciatus
ATATACACATATGTATATATATATATATACTATATATATATATATACCATATATACACATATGTATGCATAAACACACATACACACCAAGTCATGTTATATTATTGATGTATTCTTTGGGATATTGGAAAGTGAAATATTCTAGCATCAAGCTCCAGGCCAGACTGATGATCATTTTGGATTAGTTGGGACTACCATGAAAATAAGACATATATTTGGCTCATTTTCATTGAAGCCACCAAAAGCTACATCCAACTTACACAACTAAATAGAATTATCATCTATTAGGACCTGGCCAGTAGCCTTTCTCATGCCTTATACCCTTCTCTCCATTCTCAAAGATCCTACCTTGTCTAGGTCTTTATTGCAATAGCCTGATGATTGATCCCCTTGCTTCAAGTCGTCTTTTCAACTGCCAAAATGATCTTGCTAATGGGCAAGTCTGACCATGTCAAACAACCATCTTCATTCCAACATGCCTTCCCCACTCCTCCCCCTTAACAAACTCCAATGACTCCATATTGCCTCCAAGGATCAAATACAAAGATTCTGTTTGGCACTTAATACCCTCTACAACCTTTCTGTCTTTCTAAAATTCTGATACTTTATTCCTTTGCACTTTTGCTGGGATCCAGTGACCCTGACTTCCTTGCTGTTGTTTAAGGGAAGTAACCTGGCCAATTAAACTGATTTGAAAATGGGCTTCAGGAACTCACAGATGAAGCATAATATTGCATTTCTTAACATTGTTCTTTTTCATTGACTATCCCCCATGCCTCGTCTCTGAACTTTCTTGGCCTTTAAGAGTCAGCTCAAATCATACTTTGTGCAAGGGACTATTCTTGATTGCTGCCATTGGTAGAGCCTTCCCTCTGAAATTACCTCCCATTTATACTGTATATGCCTTATATGCTCACAATTTTTCACATGTTGTCTCTATAAGAGAAGGGAACAAAGAAGTACATTTTGACTTTTTTTTTATCTCCATCACTTAGCATAGTACATGGCACTTGGTAAGTGTTTAATAAATGTTTGTTGATTAACAGAATGATCCTATGATCCCAATCTCTACATATCATGAGTGGGTATCTATCATAGGTTTCCATATATCAGTGCTTTCATAAAGGGTAGGCTCCCAATATTCCCAAGATTCAATCTGCAGTTTCTCTAAGGGTCCTGTTCCCTTGGGCTTGATCCTCATTTCCCATAATCAAACTTTGGCCACCAAGGAAAACAAAAATTGTTCTGGAGGAGTGACCTGACCAGGTTACTGGAAATAGGATCTAGAAATCCTATAAATGATAGATGGGGAAGAAGATGGAAATGTTTCTTGGTCAGTTCTATGCACTTCTACATAGACTTCTTGATCAGGGTTTTCCAAGAGTCAGCTGCTATATAAACTTGAAATCTGAATCATTCTTTAGAGCTTTTCAGAGCATGTTCATTTATATGATCTCATTTAATCTCCACAATCCTGTTAAGTAAGTAGAGCAGGCATCATTATTTCCATCTGCTAAAAGAGGAAACCAAGGCTTCAGAGAAACTAAATGACTTGGTCTAATATATTTACTTAATAGCAGAGATGGTACTAAGAACCCTTGGCTCTATAATAGGCAGTGGGACTTATCCTGTCAGAATTCAAGAGGCAACCATTCTACCATCAAGCCTTAGCAGGAAAGAGCCTAGGTATGGCCCAGGAAACCTGACCCATGTTTCAACAGAGCCCACCTTCCAGGAAGTAAAGGATACCAAGTGGGAGGAACGATAAATGCAGCAATCTGGAGCTGCTAGTGTTGCAGGTCTGGTTCCCCAAGCTGGGGAGCACCCTAATGGGAAAAGGAGACCTGCACCAGGCCAAATAGATAATTAACTCCCACAGAAACCCTGCTGCCTGGCAATTGCTCAGGGGAATGAAACTCTGGGCTTACTGGTTTCTGAAGCAGAGGCTAGGGTGAGTCAGACTCCCACATTTCTAGAGAACTCAGGATAATTCCAAGGATGGGAGGAAGTCTCACATAAAGTCCAACATTAGTGCAATTGATTCTGACTCATTCCATTGTCAAGGCCAAAACAATACCCATGGATTCAGAGTGATACTCCTAGGATATGAGCATCCTATCTCTACATTTTGCTTTTCCTTTTCTTAATATCAAAATTCCTGGTGCTGGTTTTGCCAACTATGAGTTTTGATTATTATATTAGTTCCTTTTGTCATGTACATGTCATGTAGTTCTCTACATGAGGCTTTCATGGGAGAAGGTTGTAGAAGGAGGAGAGGGTAAATTAAAGTGACTCTATACAAATAAGAAGAAAAGAAAATTGTATAGGTGACATGGAGAGATTTAGACTAATGAAATATGTCAGAGAAGGAATTTGGAGGAGAAATTTAGAAAAATTTGAGCAAAATTTCATGGAAAACAATCTTCAGGCCAAAATATTTGATCAGATTCTACTTCTGGATTGAAAAGGAAAATAGGATTAAGAATAATTAAGGACATAAAAAGACTAAGAAGGATTATGGCACAGAACTTACATAGGACAACTCAAGAAAGAAAAGTAAAAGGTGGCTGGCAAAACAAGGCAAAGTATATAAGAAAAGGTAAGTGGAACAATTGAACGACAAAACAATTGGTGGGTGGGGCAAATTGGTGAAATGGTAGGAAACTGGTACAAGATTGAAGGGGAATGAATGGGGTGAGGTGGTAACCTAAAGGAAGGAAGTTGAGTGAAATTGTTAGGTTACTAAGAAGTGTAAATTTTAACCAGGTACTAAGGGTTGAGGTATAAACATTCACAAGTAATTAAAAAAATGAAAATGAAGTGGGACCCTGTCCCAAGGCCAGGGCAGTAGCTTCCAGAGCTCTCAGTGCATAGACTATAAGGCGGTCAAACAAATGGTCAGGAAGAGATTACAGGAGACTCTTTGTTTTTAATTTTAAATTTTAATTTTAAAATAAGCAGTTATGGGCTACATTTCCAGGACTGAGAGGAGCTCTGGAGGTTGGTCATAACAAAAGTAGGGGTCCTGGCTGCAGTTCTAAGATAGAGTATGAGAGCTTGTGGTTGCAGGGAACTAGAAGCTTTCCTAGATAAATACCAGTGCAGATCAGGAGAGCAAGATGACTTGCTTTGGAAAGACCAAAAACTTGCAGATCCTCAAGGTCTGAAAACAATAGCACAAAAAAGTCTGAAACTTGGTGCACTGCGATGAAAAGAGCCCAGTTTTAATATAAAGTTCAAAGTCAATAAGTACACCAGAAAAACGAGCAAACAACAACAAAAACAAAATAATTTGGCCATAAAAAGCTAGTATGGTGGCAAGAAGAACCAAGAACTCAGAAGAAGATAACAATGAGAAAATAGCTTCAAACAAAAGCCTCAAGGAAAAATGTTAGTTGGATCCATGTCCAATAAGAATTACTGGAAGAATTGAAGAAAGAGATAAGATGGTAGAAGAAAAATTGAGGAAAGAAATGAGAATGATGCAAAAAAAAATTATGGAAAAAAAAGTCAACAGCTTGACGAAAGAGAAACAAAAAAGAACAGAAGAAAATAACACCATTAAAAAGCAGAATTATCCTAATGTTATCCACAATAATTCACTAAAGAAAAGAATATTTTTAAAAGCTAAACAGGTCAAATGGAAAATGAATTACAAAAGAATTCACTGAAGAAAAGAGCTTCAAAAACAAATTTTGGCCAAATAGAAAAAAAAAAAGTACAAAATCTCATTGGAGAAAATAATTCCTTGAAAATTATAATGAGTGAGTGGAAGCTAATGACTCTATGAGATATCAATCTATGAGAGAACAATAAAAGAAAGTCAAATCTATGAGAAACAATAAAAGAAAGTCAAAAAATGAAGAAAAAAATGTGAAACCTCTCATTGGAAAAACAACTGACTTCAAAATAGATCCAAGAGAGACAATTTAAGAATTATTAGACTATCTAAAACCATGGTCAAAAGAAGAGCCTCGACATTATATTTCAAGAAATTATTAAGGAAAACTGCCCCAACATCTTAGATACATTGAAAATTCCTGAGATCCTAGGTCAAAAAAATAAATATTAAAGCAGCCAGAAAGAAACAATCAAATATTGTGGAGCTATAGTCAAGATCAGGATCTTGGAATCACACGGTCAGGATCACATAAGATTCTGTATTAAAGAACAGAAAACTTGGAATATGATATTCTGGAATGCAAGACTTAAAATTAAGATTAACTAGAATTACAATTAAGAGTAATCTACTCAGGAAAACTAAGTATTTCTTTCAGAGGAAAAAATGGATATTTAATGAAATAGAGGACATTGAAAAATTCCTGATGAAAAGACCAGAGCTGACTAGGGAATCTGATATTCAAGCATAAAAAGGTAAACATGAAAAGTCAGGATAAAGATTTCAATAAAGTTAAACTGTTTACATTCATGAATAAATAAATTTTAAAATACACAGAAATAAAGCTTCAAAGGCAAAAAAGGGAGAACTGAGGTTGAGAAGGGAAGATTTAATCCTTGTCAGAAGTTGAAGAGTAAAGAAAACTTTTACATAGAGAAGAAAGGAAAGAAAAATGACATGAGTAACAATTAGACCTTACACACACACACACACACACAACCTTAAGGTTCTTCCTGAAGAGGAACAAGCATTTATTAAACACTTATCATATATGAGGCATTGCCCTAAGCACTTTACAAATATTATTTCATCTGATCTCTGCAACAACCCTTTGAGGGAAATGCTTTTATTCACAAACTGGGGGCAAACTTGTCCAAGGTCACACAATGTGTAAGGCCAGATTTGAACTCAGATCTTCCTGACTCCAGGCCCAGCACTATATCCATTGTGCCATCTAGCTGAAGAAGATAAAGTTGTGTGTCCTTCAACCACCAGAGGTATCAGATGAGAACCCATCTAGTAAAGGTCAAGGAAAAAGAGAAGAGGAGGAGTAATTAATGATTCTCTGCTCAGAGATAATGAGAGTTATTTGTTGACAGGTATCAATAAGAGGTTTCTTAGGGCATGTAACTAATACATAATAGAATATTATCAAGACATCAAAATGGTTGGAAACCCACTTTTGTTGATTTACTTGTATATAAAGTATAGTGCCATAAGTAACCTAAAATGATTATGAAGTCTTTAGCAATAAACTGAAGACTTCTGGTATGTCATTTTCCTTATTGTTACTCACTGAAGAAGGCAAGGAGTGCAGAAAATATAAATTAATTTGGAAAGAAAAGTCAGCTGAGAAGATGGTATCTAAGAATTGCATTTAGATTTTTGGTCCATGGCTTAAAACATAAGGATGATAAATCCCAAGCTAAAGATAGAATATAACTAAAGCCTGATAAGAATACATGTGACAAGTATCTCATCTATCCAATAAAAATAATTAAACTAAAAAGTATAAGGGATTGTCTATATAAATCCCCCCCCCAGCTAAGTTATCTTATAAAGTCAAGGAAAAAAATACACCTAGAAGTTCACAGGAGACAAAATCCTAGAAAGGAATCAGTGGTAAAACCCATGGCTTCAAATGGATCTAGACACAAATGCCCAAAGTTTAGACAACAAACATGAAGAAACGGAGGTCCTAACATAAGGAGGCAAATTTGGTCTTACAGGTTATCACTGAGATTTAGTGAGATGAAATCCATGAGTTGACTATGGCTCCAGATGGGTCTACTTCATCTTCTTTCCAAAGAAACAAACTAGGTTAAAAAGGATAGGGTGAGGGGAGTGAGTGGGGGAGGGTAACAGTGTATTTTAATAAAGTATACTCAAGTGAGGCAATCCAAGAAACAGTAATGAAAGTGAATACTTAGGCAGAAGTCAAATAGAAAAATAGATGAGGCGCTTAGGAAACACCAGCTCAAAGGCATAAAAGGCAACTTAAATTATCCTGATCTCTGCAAGGGCTCCCTCCTTCTCTGCCAAAAGAAGAGGAGACAAAAACTCTAGATTTGCAGAGTGATAATTCTGTCCTTCAGAAGATAGCGGTATCTTCTACTTCTTCTATCTTCTATTTTCTACCATGGTAATTCTATTCTAGGTCTGATTCTTACTAAAAGGATGTTTAGATGGAAATACTGGGAACCTTGGGTAAAGTGACTGTTGCCTTCCAGGGTTTTGATAGAAAAGAAGAAATCCAGGTACAATATGACATGTAACCCAGATGTGAGGAAAGCAGATTTCAAGGGATTCAAAGGAAAGACAATGAGGATGCTATGGACTAAAATGCTTTGGAAGAAATCAGCCCAAGAGGGATGGGAAATGTTTAAAATTAAAATAATGAAGATAGAGAGGAACAATTTCAATAGGTTGGAATAAAAGGGGTTTGTCTGAAGAAATTGGTTATGGATATGTAATCGAAAAAGCTAAACATTTATATGGTATTCTAATGTTTTCAGAGAGTTTCATATTGTTCTTTCATTTTATTTTCACAACCCCATCCCCCATTTTACAGATGAAGAAACTGAGGCTGAGAGAGATTAAGCAACTTGTTCAATCACTGGCAAATTACTTGCCAGTAAGTGTCTGGGGCAGAATTTGAACTCAAATTTTCCTGATTCCAACACTAGTGTTCTATCTGCTGTGCCACCTAATTGTTCCTAAGAGATCTATAACTTTCTCCCCAAAAAACAATAATAACAACACAACAACAACAAAACTGGCACGTATGCCTTGCTGAGCTTCTGTCAGTGATATCTGAAAGACCATGGAAAAATGAAAAGAGGTACCACAAGATTGGAGAGGGGCAAATGGTGTCCTTGAGGAAAAGAATAGAGCTTGTAAACAGAACTTGGCTTCAATTCCCTGGTTGGCAAATATATAGAAAGGGAACTGGAGATTAAGAAGAATCAGCATGGCCTCATCAGAAATACATCATTCCAGACTAACCTCACTTCCTTTTTGAAGGGCAGAATTACTAAACAAGTAGATGGAGGGAATACTGTGACTTATTTGGACATTTGGCTCTTGATAAAATATCCCATACTTTCTGGGGAGTATAGAGACAAATAGTTAGAGATAACCATGCAATTAAATGAATTCAGGACTAATTGGATTGCTGGATCCACAAAGTAGTCATTATTGATTCAAAATCATTGTGGCAAGAAATTTCAAGCATTTTGGAGAACTATACCCTATGGTATTTAGCTCTTCTAAAAATCAACTAGTTAAATTAATTAAATATCATTGGCATTGTCCTCAATTGTGCAAATGACAAAAATCTGGGCTGTATTAGCTAACTCGTGAGATATAAAAAAGTCAGGATGAAAAATGAACTTGACAAACTAGCAAGATAAAGTCCAATAGAGATAAATGGCAAGTCTTGCATTTTTGTACCCCCCAAAAAATCAATTTCACAAATATAAGATTGGGGAGGCATGGTTTGTGGTTGTTATTGTTGACTTGTTTCAGTCATGTCTGACTCTCCATGACCCTATTTGGGGTTTTCTTGACAAAGATACTAGAGTGGCTTACCATTCACTTCCTTCTCTAGCTCACTTTACAGATGAGAAATGGATGCAAACAGGCTTAAGTGACTTGCCCAAAGTCACCCAGCTAGTAAGTGTCTTGAGGCTGGATTTTAACTCAGGTCCTCTAGACTCTAGTTATTGAGCTGCAAATATGAGTCATCAGTTTGCTAAAACAGCCAAAAAAGTTGATTTGATCTTGAGATATATTAAGTGAGATATGGCTTCCAGGAATAGAGAAGTTGTTAGTTCTACTAAACTCTGCCCTTCTAAGATTTGTCTGAAGTACTGGATGTACTTTTGGTACCACAACTAAAAAAAAGGACATAAAGTAGATAGGGGCAGCCAGGATAATGCAGAACTAGAAGTCTGTATCATTGGAGGACCAGTTAAAGGAACTGTGGATGGTTAGCCTAAAGAATAGAAGTCTCAAACGATGATCAATTTTGATGGACATGGTTCTCTTCAACAATGATGTGATTCAAACCAGTTCCTATTGTTCAGCGATGAAGATAGTCATATACATCCAGAGAGAGGCCTGTGAGAACTGAGTGCGAACCACAACACAGCATTTTAAAGCTTTCTGTGAATATTTCCATGCATTTTGTTTTCCTTCTTAGGTTGTTTTTTCTTCTTCTCTTTCTAGATCTGATGTTTCTTGTGCAGTAAGATAACTGTATAGATATGTATACATGTATTGTATTTGTCATATAATTTATCCTATTTAGCATGTATTAGATTACCTGTCATCTAGGGGTGAGGGGTGGGGGGAAGGAGGGGAAAAGCTTGGGAAAAAAAGTTTTTGCAAAGGTCAATGTAGAAAAATCACTCATATGTTTTGTAAATAAAAAGCTTTATTAAAAGAAAAAAAAAAAGAATAGAAGTCTCAAGTTGGGGCATGTCTTTAAGTATCTAAAGAGCTGTCAAGTGGAAGAGAGATTTGACATCTCTGTTTGTTTCCAGAGAAAAGAAAGAGCAGCACAGGTGAAAAATACAAACAGGCTTGATATCATAAAAAACTTCCTAATAAGACTGTTTCTCCCAAAGAGGAATGGAGGGTGTGGTGGGATGCCCTTCCTTGAAGATCCTTAAACAGAAGTTGAATGAGCACTTAATGGATATATTAAGGTGGGGATTCCTTTCATGGATGAACTGGACCAAATGGACCCTGAGATGCCTTTGTTCAAAATCTGTGGGGTTTTTTTTTGTTTCTCTCCTTTATCCCAACAAATCTCTTCTAAATTATAATTTCTTTCTAATTATAATTTCTTTCTCTTCTCTTTTCAACTACTGTCTTTCATCTCCCTTCTCCTGTATCTATCTAGGTCTATCTTACTGCTCTTCCTTTCAATGAAGCCTGCTAAAGATGTAGATCCTGATCAAAAGCTTCTACAGATAGAAAATTATAGAATTTTAAAGCTAAAAGGAATCCATAAGCCTATGTGTGCATTTGGCCTTGTATGTACAATGTCTTCATTTGATTGATTTATCTTACTAATTATCTAAATATTCCTGGGGCAATAGAGGTAGGCAGAACCTGGGGGGTGTGAGTAAAGAGAAATTTGGGATATGAACACAGAAGGAATTCATATTTATCTAATGCTTTAAGTTTTAGAAAGCATTTTTCTCATTGCAATAGTTATCATCTCCAGTACTTAGCAAAGTACCTGGTATATAGTGAGTGATTGATAATTGCCTGTAATATTGTAGCATTTCATTGTTTTCCAGTTAAGATATTTCAGCTTTTGAGTATCCCAGCTTAGAATCATAGGATTTGGAGTTGAAAAAAAATCATGGATTTCATCTTGTCCAATCCTCTCATTTTACAAATGAAGAAACATCTTCAGAAAAGCACATGGCTTGCCCATGTCACACACATAGTAAGTGACTGGACTCTTCAATAGCAAAGGGTACAACTATTGACCTAAGATTTGGTACTTTTCCCTCTGAGAAATTGTTGAATGGTCATTATTTGGGTTATGTGGGCAGATGAACTCGAGCAGTCTGTCTTGATGTTTCTGCTCCCCTTGGCTTAGAAGGCTATGATTATCAGGAAAGGATATAGCCAACTTCAAACAGTATGGGACAACTGGGGTAGTGAATTTCTAGATAGAAAACCTAGAAAAGGAAGCTTTAAGACTGACACAGACGGAAACTATTGAACCCCAAGAACAAGAAGCCAGGAGGATTTGGTGAAAGAGACTGTATAATCCTCCTAGTTCAATTCCACAGTAGCCATGGGGAGAGGATTATTATCATGAAAAGCTCATGAATTCTACCCCTCTAAAGACCAGTTTGTAACTTACCTGAAAAAGCCCTTGCAGCCTTCACAAGTCATGGCATTGAAGTGGAAGCCAGTAGCTCGATCCCCACATACCCCACATATCCGAGGTATATTTCGGTCAAAATCACCACAGCTAGGATCAGGAAAGGAAGTACTAGCTGCCATTCCCACTGTTCCTGCAAAGGGAATATATACTTCAGATCCCACTCTAAAGTCAAAGACAAAGCTAATTGTGGTCTTCCGTTCTCTCCTTTAAACCTATTGAAAATCATGGAGAACATAGTGTAGCACCAAAGGGTAGAGATGCCATCCCTTCATTGTCTCTAACCCATTTTGTGTCTTACTCTAAACTCATGTTCCTGGGATCCTCTAAATAAACTTTTAGTGCCTAATTTTGCTAGACCCTTTTTAATCTTTTGATATCTGTGTAGAACCATGCAACTTCCATTGAAGCCAACAGTGAGTCTCTCAAAAGTGGAAGGGTCCTCAGATTAATTGAGAATAATCCATCTTGTCTAATGGCCCCCAAAGAGAAGGATAAATCTTCAGTCTTCTCAGTCACATATTCAATGGACAAAGCATTGTTACTTAGCTAATTTGGGTAGGGAGGAAGGAAGCCCAGGTGTTTCTTTCCAGATCTAGCTATGATTAATCACATACATCCATGAAACTCAAAATTGACCCCCAAATTAAGTAGTTATGTGTAGGATATGAGAGAAATTAAGGATAACTTTAAGATACCACCTAAAGAAAGAGGATATGCAAGGCATGCAAAGGAGCAGGAGGAAGTCTCTCATCTGATAGTTTTCTTGTTTAATTATTCTTGGATGTATCTCATTTTTTGATATGACTGATGGTGCTAATTATTTCCATAATGTTAAACCATCTTTGCATCCTTGGTATAAAGTAAACTTGACTAGAGAGCATAACTTTTTTGGATACATTGGTATAATCTTTAAATGAGAATTTTCTTTCTTTCTTTCTTTCTTTCTTTCTTTCTTTCTTTCTTTCTTTCTTTCTTTCTTTCTTTCTTTCTTTCTTTCTTTCTTTCTTTCTTTCTTTCTTCTTTCTTTCTTTCTTTCTTTCTTTCTTTCTTTCTTTCTTTCTTTC
>JAJPUD010004443.1:10885-35570 GCA_023553655.1 Myrmecobius fasciatus
TTTCTTTCTTTCTTTCTTTCTTTCTTTCTTTCTTTCTTTCTTTCTTTTTTGCTGAGGCAACTGGGGTTAAGTGACTTGCCCAGGGTCACATAGCTAGGAATTGTTAAGTGTTTGAGATCAGATTTGAACTCAGGTCTTCCTGACTTCAGGGCTGGTGCCCTATTCACTGTGCCATCTAGCTGCCCCAAATGAGAATTTTCTTTTTTGAACTTTAAAATTGCTATTTATTAATGAGATTAGTCTCTCCTGCCCTTTTTTATTTTATCTTTCCCTGGTTTAGAAATTAAGACTACATTTATCTTATAAAAGGAATTTTATAGAGTGTTACTTGTTTCTCAGTTGTTGAAAATAATTTGTGTAGTAGAAGCATTAATTATTCTTTAAAAACTTGAGTCCTCTTGTAAATCCAGTTGGGCTTAGAATTTTTATAATCACCTTCCCCTTGGACAGTTCCTTTTCAATTAGAACAATTTCTTTTGCTGAAAATGAATTATTATTGATCTCTATTTGACATTGGGTTTGTTAGGGTTTTTTTCCATATTTCTTCTGAATTTTCTTTTTTGCAGCATGTAACTATATATATAGTAGATTCTGATAATTCTCTCTTTCTGCTCTATTGTGATTTTACATGTTCACCATGTTAATTTTCTGTTTTATTAATTTGATTTTCCTTTCTTTTCTTTTTAATTAGGTTGGATAAAGGCTTAATGTTTTTGTCAGTTTCTTTAAAGAAACAGATTTTAGTTTTGTCTCTCAGCTCTATAGTCTTTTAAAACATTTTATGTCTCCTCTAATTTTCAGAATTCTTCTGTACTTGTTTATAGGATCATAGATATAATATTGGAAGTGACATTAAAAGTCATCTGTAGGGGCAGCTAGGTGACACAGTGGATAGAGCACCAGCCCTGAAGTCAGGAGGACCTGAGTTCAAATCTGGTCTCAGACACTTAATATTCCCTAGCTGTGTGACCTTGGGCAAGTCACTTAACCCCAATTGCCTCAGCAAAAAGCAAAAAAAAAAAGTCATCTGTTGCAACTTATTCCTTTTATAGATGAAGAAACTGAGGGTCATGAAGCTAATGAAGCATCCAAGAAAGAATTTGAATTTGGCTTCCTGACTCTAATCCTTCCTATTCACTGTGTCATTTAACTGCCTCTTATTTTTGGGTTTACTAATTTTTAAGTTGTATATTCAGTTCATTCATCCTCTCTTTCCTAATCTTTTAACATGTTTTCATGAATATATTTTTTTCTTGAAGACTATTATAGCCACATTCCAGAAATTTTGGTATACTGGTTCATCATTATCATTGCTTTTTCAACATGCCAATTGTTTCATAATTTGTTCTTTTACTCAGGAAGTTGTTATTAAGATATCTTTTGGATCTGTATTTTTGTATTTCAGTATATATTTGCTTTTGCTCCTTGTATATGAATTGCTATTTTTGTTGTTATGGTCTATAGAGCTTGTGTTTAGAATTTCTGCTTTATTACATATATTTATAATTTTGCTCTAATATTGGGATGCTTTAATAAAATATCATGAAATGATAAGAAATATGTATCTTCTTTAATACTTATTCACAATATACAATAAGCCATTTAGATTTAACTTTTCTAACAGTTTGCCCCATTCGATATTTTCCCCTTGTTTATTTTTGTTAGATTTGCCCAGCTTTGCCAGAAAAACATCAAAGTCTCCTACTATGCAATAGCATCTCTATTTCTTTTTGAAATGCATTGAACTCTTCCTTTATAAACTTAGATGCTATGACATTTAGTATTAATATTTAATCATAAATATAATTCCTTGTTTTATGTGAATTTATCTTTTTGGGTTATCTGAGAACATAATTGCAACTCCTACCTTTTTCAGTTTATGTAATGCATAATTGGCTTTATTTTAGCCTCTCATTTTATTGTTGTGTGTATTTCAAGTTTTTTTAGGTGTGTAATTTTTTTGTATACAATAAATAGTGGAGATTGGCTTTCTTGTCTATTCTGTCACTCTCTTTAATTTTATTGAATTGTTTCATCCATTTACATTTAAAACTATGAGTGTTACAACATGACTGGGGTGGAATTCAATGTTCAATAGGATTGTACATATATAACCTATACCAGATTGCTTGCATGTTGAGGAAGGGAGGGGGAAAAATAAAAATAAAAATCTTATAAAAGTAAATGTTGAAAAATTATCTTTACATGTAACTGGAATACTAAATTGGAAGGGGGAAAACATTTCAAGAACATTCTTTGGCTTTGAAATCATAGCATTTTAAAGTTATAGATGTAGTGCTGGAAGGAACACTCAAGATCATCTGGTTCAATCCTATCCTTTTACAAGTGTTGAAACTGAAGCAGAGAGAAGTTAAATGACTTGCTCAGGTTCACAAAACTAGTCAATTAACAAAGGCAGAATTTGAACTGATCTTCCTAACTCCAACCCCAGAATTCTACTCTATTAAATTCTATTTTATAAAATCACTATTTTAAATTCCTTTGTTCATTAAATTTTGATACCCTGGGACAAAACTCTAAACAGACCATCTCACTTATAACTCTGTACTAGCCTCCTGGAGGGTTTCATGACAAGTGAGATAGAATTAGATGGGTTTGAAAAAGGGAAAAAGGGTTAGTCATTTTTTCTGCTTGAAAGAGCTCACTGGGCCCAAAGACTTCATCTTATCCCTAGCCTAAGTCAATATTCTCCACTGATAAGCTCAACCTGTTTTCTTCTACAAAATAGGTACTAAAATGATTTGAGTATTTTTTCTACTGAGCACATGAGGAGAAACTACTGGCTCAATGAGAGCGAACACAAAAAACAATTTTCACACTCATTCTTGGTGGCAGATGATAGATTCCCTAGTCCTTTCTGATGTCACTGGATTTGTTCCCATGTTGGCTTTGAGGGTGGGATGTAAGAAAAATAGGAAAAAAAAGTAAAGATACAATAGAGGTTTAGGAATCCCTACTGTAAGAAAAGAACATCTTTTCCCTCTTCCCAAGTCATTAGTAATAATATATGATCTTAATTCAACTATATTTGGCAACTTGTTTGATTATTTGATGAACTGAATGAATGATTCTGGGCATGGTAGCCTCCTGGTACTAAAGAAAGAACATAACACTGAAGAAATGAGTAATAACTCACACAAGATTGCATGAATCATAACTCCTCAGCATCAGTTTTCTCCTTTGCAAATTCAGCCATTCTCTTAGAACAATAAGAAGGAAAGAAGCACCTACCTGAAGGAGCAAGACAGCAGAAATAGATGTGGGAGGTACAATAAGAAGGAGAACTCTCTTCTAAGATGTCTTGGACAAAGAAGTTTCTGAAATAAAGAAGGGAAAGCCATCATTTAAAGTTGTATCCCTATTTCGATCTCAGCCCCAAACCCCAGTCTCTTATGGAACACTACTACATAGTTGAGGAGCTCTGTAAAGGAAATGATAAAATAATATCAAGTTTATATTTATATAAAACTTTTAAAAGTTCGCAAAATGCTGTGCACACATTATCTCTTTTGATGCTTACAAAAATCCTGTAAGGTCAGTTCTACAGTAATTACTACCTCCTTTTACAGATGAAGAAACTGAGGCTCAGATAGGTTAATAAATATTAGAGGTAATAAGTATTAGTCTGTCCTGACTTACTATGCCATATTTTTCACTGTGCTGTGATGCCTTTTATGTAAGATGTTTTAGAGCAACTAATAGTTAAACATTTTAAGGACTTAAATTTTACTAAGTTATCAGGATACAAAGAAAGGGGGAAAATAGTCTCTGGTCTCAAAGGGTTTACATTCCAAAGAAGGGAACAACTTGCAGATAGATATAAAAGGCACAAAGTATATGGAACATAAAATGCCTGGGGAACTGGAAAAAGGTTGCAGATCAGGGGCTTATGACTTTAAAAAAGTATTCTATTCTTCCATTCTGCCAACTTTTAAGGAAGTGGAGTCAGTTAGCAGTACGCAGTGCTTCTCCTAAGTCCACAAAATGGCATGGTAGTACATGTACAACTTAAAAACTGGCCCTGTGTCATCTTTGCTGCCTTTTGGCCCATTATACAGAGGGAACCAAAGATAGGAATAGCTTTTGGCAGAACTGATATCAGCAGTTCTCCACTCTAGACTGAATATCTGGGGACACCAGTCTAGTATTTTTGACTACAGAGTGCTCACCATGTGGATGGCACACAGCACTTTCTGCCCAGACCTTGTGGAGACTTTGAAGCTTTAAACTCAGTACTTATATTCAAGAGTTTTATTTTCCTTCCAACCAACAATGCCTACTTGTATCTTCCAGAGCTGAAGTCCAGAGTGATCAGGTCACCCCTTAATACTGAACCATCTCCTTCACTTTCTGTTGCCAACTCTTTATAAGCAAACTATCTTTTGTAGCTGGTCACTTCTGTCTCATAGAATCTTATATATGTAAACTAAAACAGAATGGCAAACACTGTTTCTTTGTTGCATAGATAAATACATTCCAGAGTTGTGACTGAACCACAAGTACATCAACCAGTCCAATTCAACTAGCCAAAGCAGCCAAAGCTGTGAGCAAAGATTCCTTCTCTCTTTCCCAAATACACACACCACACACACCACACACACACACACACACACACACACACACCCCTCCCTTCAGCCCTTTTTCCTAGGACACCTAGTAACACAGCCCCTGGAACTTAACACCCTCTCCATGGAAGTCAGTCTTAGGATTGCTTTCCAAAGCCTGACTGCTCTAGGCTTTCATCTCTCTCTGCTCTCTGCCTTCCAAACTGGACACTAGAGAACAGCTGTGTAAAAGGCAGCTGTATAAATGAAATCAGCCAAGGATGCTTAGGATGAGGAGTAGAAGGTGGGGACATTCAGGGAGCCAGATCCCATGCTCTCTCTTCAAAGACTGTTGTTATAGGGACTTGAAATGAGTAGATCTGGAACTACCACAAGTTAATGCATTGTTACTATTTTTCTTCCCCAAACAAGATGCTTTCTGATACTCTTAATTAATACCAATCCTGGTAAAGAGAAGAAAGGTTCACTTTGTGGCACCCAAGGGTTGTCCCCTTTCTTATCTACCCATAGTATGGACATATATATTGACACACAAATACAAACTTGTCTCCCTACTCCCCTGTCATCCCTCTGCCCCCTGTCACAAATACTACTATACACCAGGAAAATACATAGACAGAGGTCCAGTCTCTATGATCTTTGTATGTAGCTTGATTGGAGAAGAGGAAGACTACAGTGAGTAGTCCCTCATCACTCCAGATTTCTAGAGGGAGAAGAGGTTTTAGTTTTAGAACTATAAGTTACTCCCAAAAAACAATATGTATTTCACACTGTTCCAAGGAAGACTGGCCACCTTCAAATAGCCCTTAGTACAACAGGGAGCTTAGATATTCTCCTTTTGGTATTGATTTCCTCAAATAGAGGATGGTGATCTGTGAATCTGAGACTTAGGGTCTCCCTCTCATACTCTGGCCAGCTCCTCAGGAAGCTACATTGCAGGAATATCTCCTCACCAACCATTTGTCTGCTTACAAATTATGAAAATTGCCTTATCTCACTCTACCCAAACTCATTATTCGAGAATATTTTGCTTTTAGGTCTCTATAGCTATTGCTATAGAAGCTTACTGACTCCATGGCTCCAACCTAATAGAGGGCCAGGATTCTCCAAGGAAGGTACTCAAAAATGAGGTAGGCATGGAGCTTGGTATTAAGTTGTTGCTGCTATCTAAGATTATAAGAGCCCACATTTGGGAAGCAGTCCATGTCAAAACAAAGATAGCAATAAAAGTCATTAAAAAAAAAAAAAAGCTAAAGCTGAGCAATAAACGGATGTTATTCTCCCGTTATGTCTGACTCCTTGTGACCCCATATAGGGTTTTCTTGTCAAGGTTATTGGAATCATTTGCTATTTCCTTATACCCCTCACCTTACAAATGAAGAATCTGAGGCAAAAAGGGTTAAGGTCACATAGATCACATAGCTAATAAGTTTGAGAGACCATATTTGAACTCAGGTCTTCTTGGCTCCAAACCTGATGCTCTATACACTGAGCCAGTTACCTGCCATATAAATAGATATCTGTCCCCAAACTCCTTTCTTATTCTTTAGGCACAGATGTACAACTACTATCTTCAATATTGGTACTCTCCTGATATTCTTTTACTGGGTCAAGAAACAAATGGAGGACAAAATAATCCCCAAGGTCCACTCTTCCAAGAGCAGGAGTACATGCATTCCTAATAACAGGAAGAATAGGGCATGACAAAAACCCTGGGGGACCACCTTGCATTAGTTGCTAAGAAACAGAGTCTGCTTGGGTAACTCCTTCTAAATTATTCCATGTGAACTATAGGTTTTTCATAGGATCAAAGAACCAGAGGAGTCTTCACAGATGAAGAAATTGAAGCTCAAACTGAGTAGTTTGCCTAAGCTCACATAAAGGCAATATATAGTGCCTTTCAAACCCAGGCTTCCCTATTCCAAATTAAGTTCTCTTTCCACTGTGCCATACTGCCTTAAGGACAGGAATCCTTTTATTTATAATAAAAGTATATATATTTATGTATATTTTATATATTTGTCTAACATAGTAAGTAGTAGCATAGTAGATACAACCAAAAAAGGTCTGCATATGGCTGTTAAATTTGGAAGCAACATCAGATGTCATCTAGTCCAAGGTCTGCATCATTATATAGTTGAGGAAATTGAGAGTGGAGGGATAGAAAAGGAGAGTGCTCCAAGAAAAAGTGACACATATATTGTGAGTGTTGAAGATGGGGGTTATGAAGGAGAGTGAGAAAGACTATGACAAAGAGCAAGATAGAAAGATACTTCTAGAAAAGAGAGCCAGAAAAGAATGATAAATAGCAAGAAAGAGACAGAGAATATGAGACCGTATGATCCAGGAGGGGCCTGTTTGACTATTTGTTTTAGCAGAGATGGGGAGACCAGGTTGCCTGTTTAGTAGGGGATTAACCTAATCAGTGTGTGAGCCAAGGACATTTTCTGCAGTAGAAAGTAGGGCAAAGCTGTGGGTTGAGAAAGAATGGGGGGGGGGAGAGGGGAAGAAGAGAGGAGGGAATCTTACCTCATTTCCTTACCCAGAGCCCAGAATCCTTTTTCCTCTACATTTACCATCACACTAAATTCTGTAGCTGTCCCCAAGCAACCCTGTCTTGACATCACATACAAGAAGCATCAAATTTACTCAATATCATGATAAGAACAGTCAGGGGAAACTATAGACATGTTGAAAAGGGAAAACAGAACTTCTAGTTAAGGTCCAGAATGGGGTATGGGAGGATTGGGGAGAGGATTAATGAATGGAAAGTACTTCCTCCTCCCCTCTCTGGGTAAGTAAGAGTCAGCTCTTGACAAAGAGAATTCAAATGAAGTACTTGCTGACTCACTGGAATCCCCCAGATTGAAAGTCTGAGGTGAAACTGCTGGGCCTCTCTTAAAGTGTCTCTCAAAACTGAAACTACAGTTATATCTAGGATATAAGTGTTAGTAGAGAAATTGCAAAGAGCTAACTTCTTGCCTTTGGCACTATATCACTTCTCTGACCCTCAGCTTTCTTATCTATAAAATGAGGAATTATCTAATACCCAGCAAAATTAATCTAGGACCAAATTCTTTGGGCCTCAAATTTCCTCTTGTATAAAATGAGGCAATTGGTCTTGGTGATCTCCAATGCGCTATCCCTCAAATTATTCCATTCCACATAATGTTTATTAAATTTAGGTAATGCATTTTAATGTGCTTTGAAAAAATGGTAAATTGACCCCAACTTTTGGGATAAAAATTCACTATTTGACAAAAACTGCTGGGAAAATTGGAAACTAGTATGGAAGAAACTAGGCATTGACCCACACCTAACACTGTATACCAAGATAAGGTCAAAATGGATTCATGATTTAGACATAAAGAATGATATTATAAACAAATCAGAAGAACATAGGATGGTTTAAATCTCAGACCTGTGGAGGAGGAAGGAATTTGTGACCAAAGAAGAACTAGAGATCATCATTAATCACAAAATAGATAATTTTGACTATATCAAGTTAAAAAGTTTTTGTACAAACTTTTGTATGTAAGATTAGAAGGGAAGTAATAAACTGGGAAAACATTTTTTACATTCAGAGGTTCTGATAAAGGCTTCATTCTAAAATATATAGAGAATTGACTCAAATTTAAAAGAATTCAAGGCATTCCTCAATTCATAAATGGTCAAAAGATATGAACAGACAAGTTTCAGATGAAGAAATTGAAACCATTTCTAGTCACATGAAAAGTTGCTCCAAATCACTATTGATCACAGAAAGGCAAATTAAAACAACTCTGAGATACCACTACACACCTGTCAGATTGGCTAAAATGACAGGAAAAAATAATGATGAATGTTGGAGGGGATGTGGGAAAACTGGGACACTGATACATTGTTGGTGGAACTGTGAACGGATCCAACCATTCTGGAGAGCAATCTGGAACTATGCTCAAAGAGTTATCAAACTGTGCATACCCTTTGATCCAGCAGTGTTTCTATTGGGCCTATATACCAAAGAGATGCTGTGGGGATGTGGTTAAGCAAGGTGTTATGGGCTACTCATTGGAGTGTGCCTGGTACCTGCTCCTTTAAACTTAATTGAGTTTTAAGGGCATTGTCACTGTGTTGCGGAAACTTGCATGTGTAGGTCTGCTAAGAATTAACAGTAAGGCTAGGACCAAACCTTTGTGTTTGTGGGACTTATTAAGGTCTATCCTACATGCGCAAAAATGTTTGTGGCAGCCCTTTTCATAGTGGCAAGAAACTGGAAACTGAAGGGATGCCCATCGATTGGAGAGTGGCTGAACAAATTATGGTATATAAATGTCATGGAATATTATTGTTCTGTAAGAAACGACCAGCAGGATGATTTCAGAGAGGCCTGGAGAGACTTGCATGAACTGATGCTGAGTGAAATCAGCAGAACCAGGAGAACATTATACACAGCAACAAGACTATGTGATGATCAATTCTGATGGACATGGTTCTCCTCAACAATGATGTGATTCAAACCACTTCCTATTGTTCAACGATGAAGATAGTCATATACATCCAGAGAGAGGCCTGTGGGAACTGAGTGTGGACCACAACACAGCATTTTAATACTTTCTGTGAATATTTCCATGCATTTTGTTTTCCTTCTTAGGTTTTTTTCTTTCTTTCTAGATCTGATTTTTCTTGTGCAGTAAGATAACTGTATAAATATGTATACATATATTGGATTTGTCATATAATTTAATATATTTAACATGTATTAGACTACCTGTCATCTAGGGGTGGGGATGGGGGGGAAGGAGGGGAAAAATTTGGAACAAAAAAAATTTTGCAAAGATCAATGTAGAAAAATCACTCATATGTTCTGTAAACAAAAAGCTTTAATTTAAAAAAAAAGAAAAAATGCTAAATTGAAAAGAGATCAATTTGATAAGCAAGATGGCAGAATAGTTTTTTTTTTCCAGGAATCCTTAGCAACCCCAAAAATCTCAAAAAATAAAGTAATTACATGTAAGATATAAAACAATAAAACATAATCTAGAAGGTGGCAGACATTCCACAGGTAAAACACCTTATGAAATAACATTGAAGAACTTACATATTTAGTGTTCCCACTCAATGTCTCCATTCCCCTCAAGATCTAGCAGTAGGACTCCTTGCTTAGTCCTCTCACTATAGTAACTTAGACTGACTTCTCCGTTACCTCTCCAGAGGCAGGATACTGTGATTCTTCCTAGCCCCACAAAGAGAGCAATGAAAAGGTATGAGTGAGGGGACAGAGAGGAAGATGAAAATCTGTAGAATCACAAGCTAATTGAGTAAAGAGTATTGGCATCTGTGGGAAATAGGACTTGGAAATCCAACTGTGATCTGTCCTTTCCAACCAAGTTTACTGGAACCAAAACATCTCAATATCCCCCAAGACAAAAAGCTCAAAGATAACAAGAACCATCTAACTTGGAGGGGAGGGGGAAGAGAAGGTTCTGTGCAGTCGTGGAAGGAGAAATGAAAAAATGAGGAAGGAAATTAGAGGCAAGTGACTAAAAATACAAGGAGAAGACTGCCTTGTTTAAGAGAGAACTTCTGCATAAATTTATCTTTTCTAGGCAGAAAAAGATAGAAAAAGAGTAAGAAGGAAAAACAAAACCCCAAAGATATACTAGAGCTCATTGAATATGTGTTCTGCTATGAAGGAAATGAAACCAAAATTACCTGATTGAAAAAAACAATCCCATGGACTCCTAGCTTAGAGAACAATAGCAAAATGGCTCAAAAGGGAAATAAAAGTTAGAAGAAAATATTAGGAAAGGAATTTAATCAGAATTCTTCAATGAAGAGAAAAGGAGAAAGAAAAGCTCCTGTAAGTCATTAATGAACAAATACCTTTATATAAATAAGAAGTAGAACAAGTTTTACTGTCTTAAATTGGCAAAATAATGATGTCACTCATCCATGAATACCAATTTTGAAAGCATATACAATTCACATTTTTCTTTGGGATTTAACATTGACTGCACAATACCAAAAATATGGATGATTGAGTTTTAAAAACTTTTCATGCAGATATTTTGACATAATTCAATTGTAGCTGTTCAGTCCTTTTTTCCTCCTTACTTTCTTCACCCCTAAAATTCTTTCCTGGGAGTAGCTAAAACCTCACTCCTGGAAAGAGTCAGGAAGTGAGCTAAGGGACAATATAAATTGTATCTGCTCAAACAATCTTTTATTTTCGTTTAATTTTAACAATCAAAGGAGAAAGACTTGGGGTGACTTCTAAGATTCTAACAGTCCTGGGAGAAGCCAAAAGAATATCTTACTTCCACCCTATCACAGTGGGAGCCATTGAATATGGAATGGCTATATGGAACACCTGTAATTTCAACATAGACCCCTATATTGATGCTACTGCCATTGAAACTCTCAAGGTTTCTCTGCCAGTCCAAGTAACTAGCATCAAAATCAGGGCCTTCAAGGCTTTAGATATATTCAGTATATATAATATATTCAGGGCTTTATTTTATAATAAGTCCTATCTTGATTGGTGCCATCTTATTACAGGAATGAGCATTTTGGGGGGGGTCAAAAATAATAGGGGACTGACCAACAGGGATGCACAGTCCTTTAGGCATGCACAGTATATTTCCCAGATGACCATCCAGGTAGGAGCCAAGAGGTCTGGGGAATCTAACTTGCTGGAGCCTATAAGTACTACAATAAGGTCACAGATTTATAGCACAGAGACAAGGCAAAAAGGACCTGTGAGATCAAGTTCAAATCCCTCATTATATCAATGAAGAAAACTCAGAATCAGTCAGTGATTTGCTAAAGATCAAGCAAGTGCTAAAGCAACAAATCTGGGCTTCAAACCCAAGTCCTAGATTTAAATCCAATAATCCAAGATTTAAATTCAATAATCATTCTAACCCAATATTAAATATTATATACCCTATACATATAACATATATATAGTGCTATGTATAATGTAGCATATAATGTTATATATGCCATTGTGTGTGTCTGTGTATGTGTATAACACCCCAAACTGTACTTATGGGTTGGATCACATACTATCTCATATTCTAAGAGTAACCCTATAGGTGGGTCATTCCATGTGCTTCCTATTGACTGTCAGCCAGTAGACTCAATTAAAAGTTACCAAAAACATTTATTCAAATGGCATAGCAAGGAAAGTGGTTAGAAAACAATCCAGCCCAATCTAACCTGATGAGAAGGGGGATTCTAGAAGTTTCTTGGAGCCTCTTCCATCAGCCCTACCTACTGAATCAGTATCGACTATTTTGGGAAGAAGTAAACTAGACTTGGATGGGCCTCACCTGTCCCAAGAAAAAGGGATAATATTTTCATATTTCCATTTAGAAGTCCAGCAGATGAATCAAAGCAGTTATACCTCAAAGAGAGAAAAAATCATGGAATTCCAAATTAGGAGGAACATTAAAGCTCATTTAGTCCAGCCTCTTGTTTTATATGGAAGGCAGAAATTGCTCAAAATCAAGGCAAAAAACAGATTTGAATCCTAATCCTGTAATTCTAAATCAGGTACTTCCTCCCTATCCCAGCTCTCTCTCTCTCTCTCTCTCTCTCTCTCTCTCTCTCTCTCTCTCTCCCAAGGGTGATCACTGAACAAAGTCACAGACATTTCAACTGACAGTGAAGTCAGACAGTTGTGACATTATTAAGTTGCTTCCTAGATTTCTAATGGAGCTAAAGGGCAGGAATTAAAGAGGTCCAAGGTGATGGGTGAGAAAAATGCATGTGGTATATATACAAACATACACATTTCTTATCTAGAATGTGTGCTCCTGCAAGCTGTTTTTTTTTTTCCAGTGGAAACTCTGCTTTCAGCTTCATCAACAAGATTCCTGGGCTGATTACCTTACTCTAGGTAACAGCCTAGGTTGCTGCCCAGGAGAATAGGTGGCCACAAAAACCAGTGAATCGTGAGAAACACTCAGAGTTTTAGCAGATAAGAATAAAAATAACTTAAGTCAATTTTTTTTACTTTACAGATGAGGAAATATCCAGAAATATGGTTTAAAGAAATACTGGTATCAGACTATCCTATTTCTAGCTCCTCTCTAGTCAATTCCAGTTTAAGAGCTCAAGTCTCAATCCGAATCGGCATCAAGGAGTATTATACACATACATGTATGTAACACCTCAACTTGTATTTGGATTGGGTAATATACAACCTCAATGTCTAAAACTTATCCCTACAGGTAGGCCCATGCCATGTACTTCCTATTCACAGTCAACCAATAGACTCAATGGATTCCTATCAAAATCATTTACTCAAATGGCATAGTGAAAAAAGTAGTTACCAAAAAATTCCCCCCATAAACTTGGAGTACACTCTTACAAATATAATATACATAGAGAGAATGGGCTCTGACTTAAAGTGCAAAGGCAGTGAGAATCATTTGTGACAAAGCCAACTTGAAACCTCTAGTACTGGCAGGGTCTGAAAATTCCGTCTCCTTATAGAATCTTAATGTTAGATTCCCAGGGTCTGTTTGACTCATCTGCCAAGGAAGGAGTACCACCTCTCCTTGAAGCAGGTTCGTCCCTCAGGTGTGTGTTTTGATTCCCACTGCATATAGTTTTTCCTTTAGTTCAGTGGCTCCCTTTCAAAGCTACATGAGTAATGTTGGCTAAGGGGAGAAGAAAAAGAAATTCTGTATTCTTCCACTGAAGGAAGTCTCTTCTATAAGATAGCTCTTGGCTTACAAGGGCTCAGAATTCTGAAAATCGTCTAGAAGTTACCTATATAAAGTCCCTACAGCAGAAGCTAATTTGTTTGCTCAGCTAATCAGGTTATTTCCATCTGTGACTCAAAAGGATGTTTCCTTCATAAAGAGATCAGAGTATATGTACATCTTGTTTATTCATTGCAACCTCATTACATTTGACATCAGTTGGGCTGGGGCTGGAATGGGGGCTGGAGAAGATGAAGAATCACATCTCTCCTTACAAATGTATGGTATAAAGGAGACCTCTTTCCCCAGGGGAAGAGAAGTAAATAGAAAGGAGAATAATAAAGGAAGACTTAAAGGCATAACATAGATTGACAGATGCCATTGTCCATTCCATTCAGAAAAATCAGAATAATAATGTGGGGAAAGAACCTTATTTTGAGTCAGTAAACTTGGTTCATACTATTGATTCCATACATGATTTTTGATGTCTTCAATTCTCTCAAGGCTTCGTAATCCCACTATAAAATTAGGGGAGGGGGTTATACTAGATAATCTTTAAAGGTTCCTTTAAATCCCTAAAGTCTCAAGTTTCTATACAAAAGTTTGGAGGAGGATATGGGACCTGAGCACTAGACATTCTCATTGTGCTTCACTGTTTGCTTATTTTTTTTTAACCTGACTGAAGCAAGAAATCTGGAAATAAGTTCTCTTAAGATTAGGATTTTCTGCAACTTCTGGAAAACAAATAATAGCTAAATATTACTTTTGCAAAGTGTTTTACAAATATTTCATTTTATTTTCACAATACGCTTTGTGATAAGTGCTATTATTATAATACACATTTTACAGATAAGGAAATTGAGGCAAACAGAAATTAAATAATTTGGCCAGAATCATATAGCTAGTAAGTGTTTTGAGGACAGATTTGAAGTCAGATCTTCCTAAACTTCAAGTTCAGGATTCTATCCACTTTGCTTCCTGGACTACATTCTAAAGGCAGGTAGATAGAAGGGGGAGAACAAAATGGGTTGCTAAATCTAGGGATTTTGGCCAGAGGAAGGAGAAGCTAAGGGTACTGAGGAGGAAGGACATTGTAAATATGAGAAATGAGAAGATCCAGTCTCCCTTGGGAATCTATCCTTATTAATGAAAGATCCAAATCATTATTGATCTCTTTTCACTCCTGATTTTGGCTCTCTTATTTCATGTTGTGAAAGCCAGAAAAGTTAACTTTCCTGTCTTATTGAATTATTGTCCTTGGGGACAAGAACTGTTTCTCTTTTGCCTGTGTGTATCTAGTACCTGGTACACAGTAGATATTCAAACTGCTTGTTGGTTGATGGATTCTCCCAGGTTATCTTTTCATAAAAGGGTCACAATCTGTGAGCTTCTTGTGTATGTCTTATCAAACACCCCAGCTTGCTCAGTGCTTAGGAACTTCAATCAGGCTTCGTGAGTGATAAGCTGTTGGTCCACTTTAATACCTCAAATCTTCTGTCTCAGCCTATATCTTCTAGACCTACTTTATAGTCTTTTTTTTTCCCCTATCAACACTGTGTAAAGGATTCTTTCATAGGGCAGGTGGTTAGACCAAGATTCCTTATCTTTTTCTAGGGGTTAAAGCCTCTTACCTGTTTCCCCTTTCTTCTTTACCTTGATTCGCCTGCCCCCTTTTTCTTTCTTCCTACCATTCTCCAGTTATACTAAAAGCCTCTAGAAGAAGAATAGAACACCTAAAAAGAGAACAGACAGTGGGTCCTGGAGAGGAGCTGGGGTGGGCAGGAAGTCTCCTCTCTTTAGCAGTCTCAAGTGCCCCGCCCAAAACAAACATTGCTCAGAAAGCCACAGTTCTGCTGAACTGGGAAAAGATTGTGACCACTCCACCCACAAGCTCCAGTTTTCCAGGAATGTGGATGCTTTTTTGGGGGGAGGAGGGTCTGAGTCTCTCCTAACTTCTCCCCTATTTGGCAGAAAACCAAAGGTAAAAACTGGACTTTCCTACCATAAGGCAGATAATCAGGGTTAAAAATCCAGAGTTTAACACTATCAACCTTTGGATACACCCTATTCAGTATCTTTTCTCTTTACTTGTGTTTTAATCCATACCACACCCTTTCAAGGGTGTCCTGGTTTGTGGATTATTTCCTTTAGTAGAATGTGAGAAAGGGCTGCTGAAGATTGCCTCAAAGATTTGATAGCACCGTCATTTGCCAGGTGCAGTTGTAAATCTACAAGTGGAGTAGAGTATAGCCTTGAGCACAGCAAAGATGGTCATATAGACGGTTCTGTCCACATTTTCCGAGGGTAAACTGATGGAATCAACATCAATAGGGTATTGGAACATATCCTTCCTAATTCTCATCTAGCACTGAAGGAACCAATCTGAAGCAGTCCTGGTTAGTAAGGTCATCCTCTGAAGAATCTGAAGAATAACCCTGAGTGCATTTTAGAGTATTCTCTCAGAACCCCATTTGCATTCTAAACAGATCTTCCAATATTTCTAGGGAAGTTAAAATTGGGAAAATTCTCTAAAGTAGATAATTCATATTCTCTCATTTCAATCCATTTTGGATTAGAATTCGCATTTGCTAATATGGATTGTTATTAAGTGACTAAATGCTCTAGAGTAAAAGTTCTTAATCTAGAGTCCATAAGTAGATCTTTAAGAGATCCATGAACTTCAATGAGGAAAAAAGACATCTTTATTTTCCCTAACCTCTAACTAAAATTTAATATTTCCTTCAGTTATTTAAAAACATTATTCCAAAAGGAATCCAAAAGACTTTACTACATTATTAAAAGGGTCCAGAGGCTTTACTAAACTCTTAAATGGGTCTATGATAAACAAAAAGCTTTTCTTTAAAAAACCTGCTCCAGAGGTTATATGTCTGAGATCAATGGGATTCAAACTGATTTTGGGGGGGACTTGCTCCCTGTCATGTACCAAGTGTCTAATTTCTTTCTTAATTGTCAAAAATCACTCAAATTGTTATGATCACAAAAAGGCTAAAAATTGGGAGTGCCTTGTGATAAAAATTACAAACTGAGATTAATTGTGTCTTTCTATCACATATGAAGAATTCTTGAAGAGCTGTTCTAGACTACCATTCTTGAAATCAGTGTCAATTGATGTCCTGGCCTCCCTAGAAAGCTGATGATTACTTTGCCTCTCTCCCACAGCAACAGTAATACTAGTTTACTACTTCATCTTTGAAAGTAGTGATTGTATAGTTTGCCTTCTCCAGGTGTTTCTTAATGAGAAAGGACAATGTGAGATATGGTTCTACGAAGTGTACTTCAAAGGGTTTAGGGTATCCTGAAAGAACTGAAAGAGCTCCCTTCAAAGATCATCTTATCTATCTTCTACTTCCAATAAGATCACTGAAGCCATTTTAGACAGGTATCTATACCATTTAAATACTTGAAGGAAAACATATGTTCCTTTGGTAAACTAATTTCACCAACATTATGAAATTTAGGTTATATGTGCTTATGAACTGAAAGAAGAAAGCCCACATAATACTGTTTTTTTTTAAATCATCATATTTTGGAATTGTGATTAGATTAAAATTACCAACCAACAAGCATTTATATCTTTTTTCTCTTTATTATTAAAGCTTTTTTATTTTCAAAACATATTCATAGATAGTTTTCAACATTCACCCTTGCAAAACCTTATGTTCCAAATTTTTTTCCCTTCCTTTCCTCCATCCCCTCTCCTAGAGGACAAGTAATCCAATGTATGTTAAACATGTACAATTCTTCTATACATATTCCCACAATTATCAAAACATTTATATCTTGAAGCAGTTTTTAAATTCTTTTTAAAAGTTATGGTTATTGCCCAATTTCTTCCTCCAACTTCAAATATTCGTAAGTGCTAGAAAGAACTATGGATTACTTCCTATCTTTGATCCCTGAGACTCTAACAGAAAAAAAAAAAACAGATTCTCTTTGAATAACTGGAGCTACCTTAACTTGTGAGTAGGAACTGTCTTTAGATTGCTCCCTAGGAAATTTTAGGCATCTCACAAAGAATTTCATAGGTAGTATTTCTTCAACCTCTGTGTAGCTCATAAAGAGATTCAGAGACCTTGTTGAAATAGTATATGATATCCTGGACCAGAAAAGAAAGCAAAATTCAAATAAAAAAAGAAATTGAGTTCAGAAAAGCTGGGCAAATTCAGTTACTTTGTTGGAGAAAGGCAAATGTCTATGGTAAAACTTAAGGCAAAAGGGAAAGAATAGCTCAGCTGCCACAACTCAGATTTACCTTCCTTCAAACTAAGCAATCTATTCAAGATAGATATGACTTCCGACAGTAAGGCATACTTCAGTGTTTAGTCAACACATAACACACATCTCCCCAAACATGTCCTACAATATTTTTTTTTCTGTTTTTCCATTCTTACATGCATTTAACCAAGTCACTTCCTTGTGGCCAGGGATTGCACTGGAGATGGGATATAGAAGTACAAACTGACAATCATATACACTGTATACAAAGGAAATAAGCAAAATGTGCCAGGCATATATATAACCCTGGGTCCCCCCACATGCCTAATGCTACTATGGATATAAGCAGACACTATGCCGGAGCTTACCTTGCTTGTGATGTCTCTCTGGGACTATGTGTTAGAGAATTAAGGGAGATAGAAGCTGGAAGAGTTCATTCTCACCTTTTTGTACCATGTATAAGTCTGAGTGGTAAATGCAATTTTTGGCTCTTTCTTGTGAAAATTAGGTGAGAATCCAACTGTTCCCAGATCTAGCAATTAGAGTTGTGATGTGCCCAAGAAACTAACAAAAATTAAAAGAGATAGTTGATGAGAACATGCCAGCACTTCACTAGAACATCTCTTTAATCACCTCACTCACCCAAATCTGTTACAGATGGGAGAACAACTCTCCATTAATGGTCTGTCTCTCTTCCCTTCCCACAAAAGGGGAAAGTAAGTAAAAGTTCATTCCACTTCTGTATCTATAGGAGATACCAGTTTCTTCCTATCCAAGAAATTGTTCCCTCCCCTCTCCATTACTCATTGTCTTTTTAGTGCTATTATCCTTGTTATACAAAAGAAAATCCAATGGCCACTAGATCCTTGTCTGGTATGATTAATGTTTGTTCCAGTAGATTTTAGGGGAGAGATTAGGATCTCTAGAGAGCAGGAATTCTTATCCTGGAGATATATGGATAGATTTCAGGGTATCTGAATATGGCTAGGGAAAAAAATAATCTTCCCCCCTCCCAAGCTAAGCTTTAGCTGAAATTTAGAATTTTTTCAGTTAATTTTTTAAAATTTAACATTATTCTGAGGCATCCATAGGCTTCAACAAATAGCTAGAAGGACCCATGACCCACCCTAAACTTTAAGAAGTTCTATTATAGAGGGATGGGAAACACATTCCTGATTTACTGTACCCAAGATGTGAGAACAAGAGCAAACACCAACTGTACTTAGAAGGCCTAAATACAGTATCAAAATAATACCTGTAGAAAAATACACATTTCCTTAAACAGGGGAAATTAAAAGAGAAAAAGAATAATTTTATATTTAAGCCCTTCAGGCAAAAGCAAGTCAGGCCTGGGAAGGTAGGCAATCAGCTACCTCTCAGGGCACCTATCACTCATTACATATGGGAATCCAAACTTACAGAATCCCAGAACTAAGTACTTTTGATTGGAGGAGAACTGTGCTATACCATGTCAGTCAATCAGTCAATAAACATTTATTAAGTTTATTTTATGTGTCAGACACTGCTAAGTGCTGGAGAAATAAAAAGAGGCAAAGACAGTCTCTACTCTGAAAAGTTCACAATCTAGTAGGATAGACAATTAGCAAACAAGTTATATGTATAAACAAGCCACATACAGAATAAACAGGAAATAATTAAGAGAAGGAAAGCACTAGAATTAAGACAGGTTGGGAAAGATTTCCTATGGAGAAGGTAAAATTTTAATTGGGACTTAAAAGGAAAACAGGGAAGACAGCAGATGGAGATGAGCAAGGAGGACATTCCCAGTTTTGGTGACAGAATATGCCCAGATGAAGTGTCTTGTTCATGGAAGTCAGGAGGCCAGTGCCATTAAATGGAAAAGTATGTAAAGTGTAAGAAGACTGGAAAGGTTTTAGGGTTTTGTATTTGTTCCTAAAGACTATAGGAAGCTACTAGAATTTATTGAGGGGAATGACATCAAACCTGCAATTAAGGAAAATCCTTTAGTAGTTGAATGGATGATGGATTAGAATGGAGAGAGATTTGAAGTAGGTGGACCCTCCAGCTGCCTATTGCAATAATCAAAGCATGATGTGATGAGGGCACTGCACTGGTAACAGTGTCAGAGAGTAGAAAATAGGGCATATTTGAGAGAAGTTACAGAAATGAAATCAGCAAGCCAAGCTTGGCAACAGATTGGATGGGAGGAGGGGGAAGAGAAACTAAAGGACTTTAGCCACAAAATAAATGGAAAAAGTAGAGATGACAGTGGGGCAACCTGTTGGAGAAGACAGGATGGATTAGGATCTCTCATAAATGTACCATCTCCACGTCCAAGAATCCTAAAAAATCCAACCTAAATCTATTGGAATTGGATTTGGTAAGGCATAAGACTTACTTCATCAGATGAGATAAGGGTGAAGAAAATTGCAGAAGACATTTGAGTAACAGGAGATGAAAATGAGGAAAGAATAAGGAATTCACAGTGAATGGCCATGATTTTTTCTGTAAAATGTGAGGCAAAAATTCTTAGCTGAGAGTGGAGAGAAGAGGGGCTACAAGAGATTTGAGGAGAAATGAAAAGGTTAGAAGAGCCTCTGTGGAGAGTTGGATAGTGAATTGATAAGGGAAGCATAGTAGGATTGCCTAGCAGCAGTGAGGGCCCAGTTGATATTGTAAAATATTAATTTGTAGTAGACCTAGTCTGAATGTTTGCATTATTTTTTTCTACCTTTGTTTAGCAACCATGTATGGGAATGAAAGTGGTATATAATTATCTAAGACTGAAGCTTAGCAGGGCATGGCAAAATTATAAGGGGACTTGGGAAGAGGACAGTATAGAGTTGAATTAATTCACTGAGGAGTCCGAATGAGAAGAGCTGATTTAGGAGAGAATTGAGGGGTCAAAGAGTTAAAGATTATGATACAGGTGAAAAGTAAGGCTTGGTAAGGGAAGTTGGGAGATACGGATATTCAATAGATTATGTTTGGATAGGTTTTTTTTTTAAGAATTCTTAATGGCAAGACAAGGGTATGACCATCTTTCTATGTGACTGACATGGTAGATTGAAAAATTCAGTAGTTAGGGTGTTTGAGAGACAGTCAACGTGAATTTTTAAGTCGTGGCAGGAACTGGGGAAGAAAGAAAAATTGTGAGGTATGTACCAAACTCAGTGAGGAAGGAAGAGGGATGATCTATATTTTGTAGACAATAGCTAGCAGGATTTTAATTGGGTGGTAAGAGAAATTGCATGAATCCTCAAAGGAGGAAAAGTTATTGAGTGATGGAGTCAGGGAGAGCATCTAGTAGTGGCAATGAGAAGCAAAAAGTATTCCTATTCCTCTGCCTTGATCAGTAAGCTGAAGGGAATGAGGCAAGGTGCTGCTAATACTGGAAAAGTGTGGCCAGGAGAGTGGGTCATCAGGGGATTCAAGTTTCAATGAGAATTAGAAGATGGAAGGAATATAAAGGAAAGGAAGATCTAAGGAAGGAAAATATTTAGCTTGAAGGAAAATTTGTTGCTTGTGGAATATATGGAGAAAAAACAGTCCCTTTGCACTCTTTATAAGTTGGCACCACCCTTACTTTTTATATCCAAAATATATCTATATAACATAGATACATACCCAGAAACAGCATGTCTAGAAGTTGTGCCAATAGCACAACACAAACTGTTCAAAATCCTCAAACCTAAAAGGCTCTTTGGAGAGTTGTATATTTTTTCCATATGAAATGGGAATTTATTCTTCCCTAGCTCTTATCTGTTTGGCTGATTCAGCATTCAGAGTGCCCATTGATATAACTACTTATAGTTCCCTTGTCTGTGAATTTTCTCTAGAGGTATATGCCCTTAACTACTAACTTTTTCAAAGTTTCAACATCCTGGGTCAGGTTATGTATATGTGTGTATAGAGGAAAGGGACGTGGTATGGAATGACTATTTGTTCCTTTTCCTTACTCTTCAATAGTACTTGGTGTGAAGATGTCTCTCCTTATATACAAAGGCTGAGATGGACCTGAACTAATTCAGGAAGAGCAAAGCCTAAGGTTGAAAGAAAAGCTTCTTCTGCTGCTGCTCTATGTCCATTAGGTAATAGGATCATAGATTTAGAGTGGGAAGGGACTATCGAATATATCCCTTTCATTTTACAGATGAAGAAACTGTGGCCAAAAAAGATCTTGTGACACATCCAACATCATATAAATAGTAGCAAAGCCAGAATTCTTACTCAGGTCCTTGGATTTCAAATTTGAGATTCTGTACAAAGATCTAAACAGTGCCTCCTGCCTGTAATCCTAAGAAAGGAATAAAGCCAATTCCAGTGGTGGAATTGGCTTTATTCAGATCCAAAATCAAAGAAATTATAAGTGAAGAGATGCTCCATCTTGGACTGCTTTGGAGCCTAAGTATATAACATGCTTAAGGCACAGAAATTCAGGTAATTTATGAATGTCCCACAGGGCTTTGTCCTGGGTCTTCTCTTCTAAAGCTGTACTGTTTCACTGTTGATCTCATTAGTTCTTTTGTATTCAATTATTGTTTGATCTTTTCAGTTTAAGTGTAAGATAGAAGGTACCAGTGTATATAAACATATACCTATACCTTATACCTATAGAAGTATATGCATATATGTATATACATAAATACATCTATAGGTATTTTTCTCCTCAACACACATATTATTGAGCATCCAGTCTCCTTGTTGTTCCTCACAGAAAACATTCTACTTCCTGACTCTGGGCATTTTCTCTGGCTGTTTTCCATGCCTAGAATTCTCTTCTGCCTCATCTCAGCCTTTTGGCCTCCTCCAAGTAAAAGCTAAAACTATCTTCTACAAGAAATCTTTCCTAGTCTTTAATACAACTGTATCTTATTTCTGTTGATTATCTCTAATTTATCCTATATACAGCATTTTTTTTTTTTTGCTGAGGCAATTGAGGTTAAGTGACTTGCCCAGAGTCACACAGCTAGGGAATGTTAAGTGTCTGAGACCAGATTTGAACTCAGGTCCTCCTGACTTCAGGGCTGGTGCTCTATCCATATACAGCATATTTCATATAGTTTTGTTTTTCTATTAAATTGTGAGCTCCTTCACTGTCTTTTCCCTTTCTTTGTGTCCCCAGTACTTATCAGAGTGCTTGGCACTTAATGATGGGCACTTAATAAATGTTTATTATCAGAATGACTGACTCAGCTGAGGTATGCTCCATTTTGAAAAAGTAGAAAGCTGGTTAGAGCCCAGGATAAGTATGGCATGACTAAGTGAAGGCAGGTAATACTTAGATTGGGTATCAAAAAGAGCCACAACTCACTCCATGCTCCTCAATACCACGATGGAAAGAAACATCTAATTCCTGTATTTGCCAGAAATGTCCTAGACCTGAAAAACAACTCTAAGGATAAACTTTTCAAACAGCCTGGGTTTGAAATTTAACAAGAAAAAAAATTCCTTACAGTGAGCTCAGTTTTCAAATAGTAGATCTGGATGACAGTTCAGGAAGTTGACCTAGTACCCACCCACCCCTACCCCGGTCAAGGTATCCCAGAAAGCTAGGAATTATGGTAGCTGAACTTTTAGGACACTGCTTAGCCTAGCCAATCGCTACTTTTAATCTCAAAAAGAGGAGTTGGGAGGGTGAAATAAGAATGGTATACTTGTACCCTGGTTAATCTATTTGGAGAGGAAGGGCAGGAGAAAGGAATTAGCATTTATAAAACACCATGTGCCAGGCACTATTCTAAACTAAACTAAACACTTTTTTACAAATATTATTTCATTTGATCTTCCTAATAACTCTGTGATGTTGGTAGATATTCCCCCTTTTATAGCTGAGGAAACTAAGGCAAACAGGTTAACTGACTTGCCCAGGGTCATACTTCTAGTAAGTGATTTGATATGGGAGGTCTTCCAGGCTCCAGATCCAGTACTGTTATCCATTGCACTACAAGCTAGTCAAACATTCAGGAAGAGCCTTAGGGCTGCAAATTGCCATATCTTCCTTTTTCCAGTAACAATGGTAATATTTATTCAATTATTATTTCCAGAGCAAGAACAAGATGTGGAAAGGGATGGATGGTGGGGGTGTAATGTATGTCGTAGCAGAGCAAATGGCAAGCTGGATGCATTCAGTAGGTTTCTGTTGTCCTGTTGATTGCATGACTGGGAAGTAAAGCATGCCAATTCAATACACTGAGTTAGGTAAGTTCTCACTCACTAGTCAGGATAACTTGGCATCAGGAAGAGATTCAAAGCTTAATGGATCAATTTGATGATGGGTAGAGACCTGGCAGAGAGAAGGGATCAGTAAGAGGACTTGATATCAAGATACCCATGCTGAGTAGGTGAGGGTTATCATTAAGTCATAATTCATTGTTAAGTGGACTATAACTTATCTCAATCATATCCTCTTCCTTCAAAAGCTATTCACAATGAGAGCATCAGCCAACTACTTGCCTACTTCTTTCCCTGAAGGCTTACCCAAATATTATCAAGTGGATAGAGCTTCACTAAGTTGTTTTGTTTTTATTTTGTTTTGCGGTTCCCCCCCCCTCCAGTTTCTCTGGATATAGTCCTATCAATGCTTTGTTGCTTTGAAATCAGAGAATCTGGATCTGAATCCTGGCTTACTACCTGTGTGAATTTGATCAGGATGTGAGCTCTGTGGGTCTCATTTTTCTCTTTTTAAGATGAAGGGACAGGTCCTGATGAACTACAAGTAAGTCATCTATACTGTGATATATATATATATATATATATATATATGTGTGTGTGTGTGTGTGTGTGTGTGTGTGTGTGTGTCTGTGTGTGTCTGTGTGTGTATAGATATACAGATATAGATAGATATAGATATAGATATATAGTCAGGAGAACTGGACGCAAGGCTTGACCCAATTTGAAGCAGATGACTTTTTTGGACTTGTTTCCTTACTCCAGAAATAAATGAGGGATAGGATTGAATGATCTCCTAGATCCCTTCCAATTACCACCTGAAATATGGATGAAGAAATCCAATTATGGTTGAGCTCTTTAAAGCTGTTTGTCTCCAATTGGAAATTCTATTCTACCACCAGGTCAGAAGATCTAGTCCTCTGTACAAAAGTGAAAATGGGGAGTGAGGGTGAGGGTGAGGGTGAGGGTGTGTGTGTGTGTGTGTGTGTGTGTGTGTGTGTGTGTGTGTGTGTG
>JAJPUD010004443.1:35580-145177 GCA_023553655.1 Myrmecobius fasciatus
GTGTGTGTGTGTGTGTGTGTGTGTGTGTGTGTGTGTGTGTGTGTGTGTAAAGTCCCCCATTCTCCCTCTCCAAGTTGAGGCAACCAAGAGGTTGGTATGCCAGGTGGGAAGGGCAGAGATAACTTCCCAGTCCTGGCAGGTGTATTTAAAATAAATAATTCTGCTCTGCAGGTGTTTTCCTGAATCTCTTTGACTAATCTAGCCACTGCCCTATTCTTTCTCCCCAAACACCACCCTCCACCACCAATGATACTGTCTCTTCCCAAGATTTCCTAAACTTGGATTTGAAGGGAAATTGGCTGACTTAATAACTAGTTTATTTTATGAGGAGATTCATAGGATTCAAATTGGAGTCTAGGATCTCCTAATCAGTGTGGAAGAACAGATTGAAGTTCAAGTCCAGTCATGACTGGTATATGTGGCTCACCCACAGAAAAGAGAAAGTGGAGTGGACCCCTGGAAAGAGGGTTGGATTTGGAGTTGGTTGAGACCTGGGTTCAAATTATAGCTTTGTTGCTTACTATTTGTGTGATTTTTTGCAAGTTTTTTAACCTCCCTAGGCACCTGTTTCTTCATCTGTAAAACAAGAGGTCTGGACTAGAGGGCCACTAGAGTATTTTTCCAGTTCTAAATCTATGACTCCATGAAATGCTCATTAGAGTTACTTGGTAATTACTGAATTGTTAATTACTGGAAACAATTTTGAGGGGTGACTTTTCATAGTTGGGTTTGACTAAGAACTCCTCATCCATCCAGTGTTGTTGACAAAATAGCTAGGAAGGCAAGAATATTTTTTGTTTAGAGATGGTGAGATTTGGAATATAATGTTGATTGAAATTGTTCATAGATCTACTAACCTGGATAGAGGCCTTTGGCAAGTGACTGGAATAGCAGGCAAATAGTTATGAGTGTAGCCAACTGAAAGTCATTAAGTACCAGTATACCTTTTCCTTACAATTTGTAGAATACCTCCAGGGGCATGGTACTAAACTATGGATGGCTTAGAAATGGATTAAGTTGTTCTCTGATGGCATATTGCCCCATTCACATCCTGCCCACCCCAAGTTCAGTTTTACTCTACCCCCACTTCTAAGAATAGACAGGAGTCAGAGGTCAGAGCACATACCAACCACTGAGTTATTGGTCACTAGAGTCTATTAAACATCAACCAATCATACAGAACCCTGAATTAATTAGGGAGCTCAGAGGACACTATATGGTCCTCCCCTTCTCTATTATTCACCTCTGCCCTCTGCTTCTTTTCTCTATTCCTCCCCCTCCTTATACATCATTTTCTATGTAATGTACCTGCAATCTTTTTCTCTAGACTTGTCTCAGTAGAATTTCTCAGGGAAAAAACCCTGCTCTAGGACCTACTAGAAAAAAATCTCACTGAATTCTCTAAGCATTGACTGAACAAGCATTTCAAGCTTAATAGGAATTAATAAAATAAAGCTCTTACTAAGTGCTAGGCACTGTGTTAAGAGCTGGGGATACAATGAAAAGGGAAAGACAGACTGCTCTCAAGGAGTTCATAGTCAATAGTGATATGTGAATTCAAGTAAGTGTAACAGGATAAATTGAAAATAGTCAATAGAAGGACCTTACATTAAGGAAGATCAGGAAAGCTTCCTCAAAAAAAGAAAGAATTTTATCTGGGACTTGAAGAAAGCCAGGGAAGCCAGGAGAAGGATATAAAGATGAGGAAAAGGAAAGGAGATGCCATTCCAGGCGTGGAGGAGAGACAAGGAAGAGGAAGGAGATGAGGCATTTTATATGAGGAACAGCAAGGAGGTCACAGAAATTGGGGTGGATGGGGGGAAAAGTAAGGTATAGAGATACTAGAAAGAAAAAAAAAGATTTTATATTTGATGTTGAAGGTGATGGAGGAGCACAAGAATTTAGGGAATAGGAAGAGACATGATCACATCTGCATTCTGAAGTATTCATGGGCTCTTGATTAAAATCTGAAGTCTAGGGCAAAGAGATTCAAGCTGACTTTGGTGGTAGAAAAAGACCCTGAGGTTTAAGTGCTTACTCCAGACAAATCCCAGGCAATTAACATTTTTGGAGAACTGTGCACACAGACCATGGAGGAGTTACAAAATAAACAGAGTCTTCAAGAAATAAGATTAGACAATGTTAGCCATTGAAAATGAAATACAATTTTTGGTCTAGCACTCTTTTTTACAGATAAGGAAACTGAGCCCTAGAAAGGTGAAATCACACAGTTCCTCTGTGACAAAATTTAGATTATGGGATTTAGAGCTAGAAAGGCCTTTTGTGATTAATTTAAATACCAATCTCCTTATCTGGAAGATCAGGACACTGAGGCCCAAAGAGTTTCACTTTTCCAAGTTTACAAAAGTAATGTGTTGCAAAGTCTGCATTTGAACCCAGATCCTCCACCTCTGAATCCATTACATTTTTATATGAGATTAATTTTTAATTCTAATAAATGCTTCTTTTGTCCCACTCTTTGATTTTTTTGAGTCTAAAAGTAACAATAATTCAAAGACATGCTATGAGAGTCTTGTAGTGCTCATGATAAACATTAATAAATCCCTACTGATTAATCAAAAAGGGAAAACTTACTACTTGCCTTAACAGATCCTCCAAATTTCATATCATGAATTATCATGATTATCATTTATCATGAACTCTTTTAACAGAATTCATTTAATTTTTATCTCAAGATTACTGCTTTTCTTTATGTTTGTTTTCATCCCGAATCAGACCTAGCCTTTTTGGGTTTTCTACTCCAAGGGGCCAAACTTAATTCAAACCTAACTCAAACCAAAGAGATAAATCAAATCAATTAGTTGGTGTGAAGTCAACCAGCTCTTTGGCCTTGATTGTAGAGCTGTTCCTACAGGGAACAGCGGGTGACACACACAAGATAGGTCACCAGCTGGCCTGAATGAGTCATAATGGTTGAGATTTTTGCACCTTGCACAATTCCTCAAGAGTAAAAATGGTTGCACAAAATCTAAGTGTCAGCCAAGTGTCCTTAGTTTTTTTGGCCTGCTTCACTCTATCTTCCTGCTGGCACAATTAACCCCATCTTCCTTCAGACCAGGATTCTTCCCCAAGCAGAATGAGAATTTTGTGCAACATCTGCGTAATGTGTTCCCTGGCAAGGACTCCAAATAGTAAGTGAGAATTTGTAGGTATGACATGTGCACACACTCCAAGAGCACCTGACTCTCCTGCCTGACTTTTCTATAACTCTTTAAAGTTTGAAGACTGCTTTACATGGATTTTATCCCATGTTCCTTGTTATCACCAATTTACAGATAAGGGAAATAAGGCTCAGAAAGGTTAAAAGATGTTCAAGGTCATAAAGTCAATAGGTATCAATGGCAGCACTTAACCCAAGTCTGACAGATTTTAAGATTGGCCCTCTAGCCACAATGCCTTTTGTAACATAAAAGGGGGATTTCTATTCTATTTTATGGGAAAGAAATGGACTCCCAAAGAGGTAAATTATCTTGCCTAAGGTCACACACTTAGTAAATGGGAGACTCAAACCCTGAAATCATGTCTCCTCACTCCCAAGCCTCATGTATTACTATGTCTCATTCTTCCTAATTCTCCTTCATCCTTACTGTGACCTGCAATTTCTCTACCCCTAAGTATTTTGCAACATCTCTGTTCTGGCTACATTCTCTTCACTTTCCAATCCTCACCCTCTGGTGACCTGTTCAACTCTATGTTCTACTCTTGAATCCCTTATTTATTTGTCCATTGCCACTCATACTTTGCCAAACTCCAACCCTGAATTATTTCCATTACTTGCTTCTATTCCTGCTCATGTGCTGCTGAATAGAGCTGGAGGAAGTCATACAAGCATACCGACTACAGCTAATCCAAATATATGTTATCTAATTTCAACTGGGCCCTCAAGGGGGGCAGTAAGGAAATCTTTTTAGTTGTTCATTTGTTTCATTCATTTCAACTCTTCGTGATCCTCTTTGGGGTTTTCTTGACAAAGATACTGAAGTGGTTTGCCATTCCCTTCTTCACCTCATTTTACAGATAAGGAAACTGAGGGAAAGTTTTACTCCTCTTAGATCTCATTCATGAGATAGCTAAGTAGGCTAATGAGATAGAGCACAGGACTTGGAGTCAGAAAGGCTTTAGATACAATCCTGCTTCGAGTACTTGCTTGGCTGTGTGACCTTGGACAAGTCATGTCACTTATTTAGTTTTACTTTTTTCATTGTAAAAGAGGCAATACTAGTATCTACCTCATGAGGTTGTTTAAAAAAAAAGACAAAATAAAATAACATACTTAAAGTGCTATCTAAAAGTTAGCTTGTCAAGTTTATAAATTCTGCCTCCATATCCCTTCCTCTCTATAGACATAACCACCATCCTGGTTTAAGTTTATCATATCTCTTCTGGACTATTGTAATAGTTTCATATGGATTTTCATTCTTATGCCTCTCCCCATTACAATTCATCCTCCATACAACTGAGAAAGTGATTTTCCTAAGGTATCAGTCAATCCTGTCACTCTGCTGCTCAGTAAACTTAAGGGGATTCTCTAGGATCCAATATAAATTCTTCTGTTTAACATTTAAATCCCTTTAGAACCTTTCTGCCTTTTTAGTCTTTTTATCCATTATTCCCCTCTTTGAACTCTGGTCCAGACATACTAATCTGCTTGCTGTTCCTGCACTCTAATGCCATATATCCCATTTCTATGACTTTGCACTAGCTATCTCACATGTGTAGCATGTAAAATGTATCTCCATTTCTTAGAATCCATGGTTTGCTTTAAAATAGCTCAAGGGTCACTTTTACACAGAACCTTCCTGATCCTTCCAGATTCTAGCATACTCTCTCCCCAAACTATCTTGTATGTACTTTGTATATATTATGATACTTATCTATGTACATTGTATCTACCAGTAGAATGTAAGTTTCCTGAGGGTAAGGACTGTATTATTTTTGTCTTTATATTACAGGGGTCTGTCTGACCAAAAGCCCCACAGTTTTAGCATAGAAGTTTTCTTTCCACATGTAGTGATGGAAGCATCCAACTGAAATCAAATCTCTGTGTCCAAGGAAACCTGCTCTATCTTTAGTGATGTAGTCCCTCTCTCTATCTCTAATCACCAAGGAGCTGCTTTTCACTTCACCTACTATTTCCCCTGGTATCAGTACACTTAACCTGTGATCTTTTTGCCTTTTTCCTTATCTGGTTAGGATCTGAGTTCTTTCATCCTTCCTCATTAATTTGCTAATTTAATTTAGATCAAGGCTATTTACTCTGCTAGATGGAGTTAGAATTATAAAAACCTCAGCTAGAAGAGAAAACCAGAGTCCTGGTGCCCCCATCAATTGCAATTTCCATTCATGCTGAGTTAAGGGAATGTGGTTGACATTTCTATATTATTCAGAAAAAAAGAAAATAGTCTGCAGGTGAAAACCCATCAGTCATGTATCAAGACCACAAAATAAAGTAGCTGGGCACTGGGTGAGAATGACTAGAAGCAGTAATGTGTTTCCTAAGGAGAATGAAACTTGGAGAATCTGATGGAGAGAAAAACAGATTGGAGAGGGTGGTCACTGTCTTCATAACCAGGTTTCAGAACTTAATCATAGTTACCCTAATTACATTCTACAGTTACTCTTTAGTGTATATAGCCATAACTGATGAATAGCAGGGCAAGAGGAATACTGAAGTTAAGAAATAAATAAAAACTGAATAAAATACCTGAAAGAGATTGCCTTATTGCTTATCTTGAGGGCTCAGTTGAAATTAAGTAACACAAATTTGTACTAGATCTAGTTGGTATGCTTATATAACTTCCTTCAGCTCTGTTCAGCAACATATGAGAAAGGATAGAAGCAACTAGTGGCAATAAATCAGGGTTAGGGTTTATAAAGATATGAGTGGCAATAGACCAAAGAACATTGAATTTAAAAGATTATTCAGTATGAGCAGGTTGGATTTATACCAAGAATGCAAGGGATGCTTCATCATTAGAACAAACATAATAAAGCACATTAATTACAAAATAACAAAAATCATGAATTATCAATAAATGCATAAAAAGACTTTCACAAAACACATCAACCATAATATCTATCTAAAACCAAATGCTGGAAAAAATTATAAGGATCAAATATTAGAAGACTTGCTATTAAGATCAGGATAAAGCAAGGAGATCCTGTGTCACTATTAATATTTTATGTACTTCTAGAAATGCTAGCTATAGAGATATGACAAAACAAGTTCCGTTCAGCCTGTAGCTCATCCTCAGCACACATTGGTCCTCCAACAGAGACAATATCATTTTACCCAAAATTCCATAAGTTGCTGTGGCTTTTGACCCTAAAGGAACTTCCATTAGAGGAGGCAGAGAAGCCAAGCAAAGAAATGATAACGAGATGGAGACAAATTACAGTGGCCACATTTGATTCTATGTTTCTCCTGATAACCTTAGTGGAGATCTTGAGTTGAGAGCATCACTTCTCTGTTGATAAAAGCAGAGGACAGCAGAAAAGAACAGGCTGAGAATGGAAAAGAAGGTGATAAGCTCTGAGTTATAGAGCTGGAAATACATAGAGGACTAAAGCATCAAATGCATGTAGTTGGTGAGAGAAATTTAAGTTTAGTACACATTCCTTTTGCTTCCTCTTCTATGAGGAAACCCTGCTCCTTTAATTTGCCTGAATATGTTTCTTTCTGTCTACCCCTCCAATCTGTGGGGGAAAGGAAATAGTTATATCCTCCAGCTACAAGTCATGTTATAGTCTGCCATACCTTGTTTTAACATCTGTATTTGTACGCTCTTTGATATTACTATTAAAGTAGATGAGCATTAATAATGATTTAGTGTAAGCCTAAGTGTTCAGTTTGAAATTTAGAGAAGGGAAACTAACTAATAGAAAGAAGAGATTTTTCCTCAGGTCAGACTGGAATAGAAGCGAACTGATTAGGGAAAAGGTTTTTTTATAATTTTAGTAATATTTAGAGCATAATCTATATTCTATTCAAATAGGGAAAAGAGGAAAGGAATAGGGAAGGACAGAGGGAAAGAGAGAGACAGAGAGAAAGACACACACAAAAAAAAGAGGCACAGAGACAGAAACAGAGACACAGAGAGAAATTAAATGAGAAAGAAATGGAAGTTAGTATATTTGTTCAAGTAATCATATAGTACACCTAGCCAAAACCCAAATCACTAAAAAATAACCACAAAGTGAATAAAAAATATTTTGGACACAATTAGAATCCATATGATTACAACTACAAAATGGACTCCATTTTAAGAAAGACAAACATTTAGAGATATTTATTATTCAAAGTTGGGCTACTCTAATTAATACAATAGAAATATTGACAAAGTTACTTTATAGAACCAGACAAATATAAAATTTATCTGGATGAATTAAAGATCAAGAGCCAGTAGGGAAATTAAAAAAAAAAAAAAAAGGAAAAGGAGGGGAGCAGAATAGCACATTGTATAGCACAAAATTGCAATAGCACAAAACAGCACAGGAAGGTTCTGTTGAGAAGGCATTAGGAACTGACAGTAATTTTAAAAAATTAATAATTTAATAATTAGTAAAAAAAAATTTTAAGTATCAACATTTGAAAAGAAAAAAGTATACTATGCAAAGGGAGGGAAATAGATAATGGGCCAGTGACACAGGTAGAAATACTATGTAAAAAAGAAATCCTTATTGCTCAGGGAAGAAATAATAACAGTTCACATCTGTAAATTGCTTTAAACTTTATAGATATATCTTCATGACAATCTTTTCAATAGAATAAGTTAATATAACTGAAACCCACTTAATAGATGATGAAACAGGTTTAACTGGATGAAGTGATTTGGCTGAGGTAAGTGTCCAAATTTTGACTTCAGGTTTCTCAGGACAAAACTTTTTTCTTTAGTCTCTGCTACCTCTGGAAACCAACTAAACTCTGGTCCAAGTGAAAAGACTCAATTCTTTCTTACTGTGACTATCAGGAGAACAAAAATATGCATGATATTTTAATAGAGAAAAAAGTACCAAAGTCACTGAATCCCTTAGTCTTTTTTCTTATCTGTAAAATGGTATAATAATACTTGTCCTATCCCACCTCACAGGAACAAAGAACACATAAAATTCTATATGCTACATAAATCTAAATGGTTATTAGCTAGAGTATATTCTATAGTTCTATATAGGAACTATATAATCTATAGTTCCAGTGGGAACTATCTCTCAGTGGAGATTTCTGAGTCCTCCTGACACTTGGCCCTCTGCTTGGAGGGAACCAAACAGCCTGCTTAAACTAAGGGATTGCTGAAAGTGGTTCTAGAAGAATTTTCCTGGGCCAATATTTGGCTCTAGGCATCAATATGGGACAGAATGTAGTGAGCTAAAAAACTGGGCACTCCTTCAATCTATCTTTAGTTAAAGAACTATTTCATGCTGGCTCAGTATTATTCCCAAATTTTGCACAGCCAGCCCTGGTGAAGTGTTAGGAGAATTCAAGAGTTTCACTTTATTTTTATCTAGGACTTATCAAGGAGAGATCAATCCTAAGGCAAAGTAAGGGGAAGATTCCAGGAAATAAATTATATGAAGCCTTTTACATTATTTCTACAAATGAACAATAACTGATCGAATCCAATGCTAATGAAGTAAAATCAATGAGAGGTTAAGGGCTCAAAATTGCTCTCCAGAGGCTCATATCATTGATGACCCAAACAAAGACCAAACCCACATGCCTGTGATCTGGTTGAATCATGGATTGTAAATTTCTCAGTTTTCTACATCTGAGTCATCCCCACAGTCCTAAGAGACACCAAGGCCTCTCCTCAAATGAACTGAAAAAAAGGAAGCAGGGACTAGAGCCAAAGAAGAAACTCTGATGCCTCTATCATCCCTTTAGGATTCCCTACTTGCAGAAGGAAGACTTAAAAATTTAAGATCTCTACAGTAATCTGGCTATAAATCAATTCTGTCTTTTTTCCTCCATGAAAAAACAAAGCCTTTCCTTATACCTGAGCTGGGAGAAGGGTTCCAGTTCCACCCCTCTCATAGGCAGCTCTGGGTAGGGAGAAGAGAAGCCTGGCAATTCAGATCTTTTCTTCCAGCTCAAGGCATGACCTTTCTTTTGCCCTTTCCCAAACTCTTTTGGTGAAAAGTCACAGTCCTAGTCTCTGCAAATTGAACTCACCAGCAGAGGTCATCGGCTGAAGTGATCACTGGGGGTCGGGGTGGGGGGAGTGGGGGAGTATTGAGGTGGTAGGCAGGAAAAAGCTGGCCCTATTTCACTGACAACTCTGGAGTACAAAGACCCACTACCAAATCCTGAGAAAGGAATGCGAGACATGTAGTCACACCTGGAGTGGTCACTCGGGTCTCCTTTCAGAAATATCCAGGGAAATCCCAGGCCTGTTTCTTTGCTCTAACTAGCCCGCACTAATGGAAGACAGGCACCTAATAATGATTTGGGGGCAGACTTAAACTCTGCCCAAGAGTGCTTCCGCAAAGCTCAAAGAATATCTACTTACCCAGGCTCTAGCCTCCTTTGGCTGTGTCTGAGCTCAGACAGGAGGCTGACTCACTCACCACACGGAGGAGGACAAAGAAGGAGGAGGAAGCTCAGGAAAGGCGCAGACAAAACCAGGCTGGGGGCACCTCGCCGGTCCCACTCCCTTATCCTCCAAGCAGCAAGGACTTCATCCTTGGTTTTTTATTAGCAAGAGGAATAGACCCTCTCACCTGAACAAACTCGGGCTTTCTACAACTCCCTCAAGATTCATATGCTGTTCCTTCACAGAAACTTTCACTCATTCACCCACAGAGATTTCTCACTTCAACTTATCTCACCCACTCAGAAGCAACTCCAGACTCTTCTCCTGACTCTGAAATTGTCCCAGAGCTACTTTACCGCTCTCCCCCAGGCCTCCTATCCCCGCCATCACACACGTACAACACTAAATTAGAAGCTCTTCCTTAATTAAGTGGCACAGGACTAATAATGATAGTTGTCGAAAATTCTGTTTTAGAAACCCTACTCGATCAAGCACATTATAGGAGTCTCAGAGACCCCTCCTTGTGCGCTTTATGCTTCCTTGGGGCAAATGGGCTAAGATAAAAAGCGTCCTGGTGGACTCTGGAACTACTTCTAGTTAAAGCTTCTCTCTCTCCAAAAGGAGCACCCCGGCCTCCTTTCTTTCCACTTCCAACTCGAATATTTTTTGTCTGGGGAGTAGAGTCAGTTTTGTTTTGTTTTGTTTTTTCTTTTTAACCGCAGCCTACAATCTACTTCCCCGCTGGATAAAACTTCCAGGACTCCATTCTTTCTCCTAGCTCAGTGTCCAGTCTGACTCGTGGCACCACATCCTGGCACTCCGAATGTGCCTTCACCTCCCCGCCTTGTACAGTGGTCCAGGGACGCACACACTCGCAAGCACATACACCCTCTTTCTCGGCCCCCGAGATCTCGAAATCTCAACTCCGCACCCGTCCCAGTGTCGGTCCCGGTCCAGGCTCTAAGTCTAGTCCCAGTCCTTGCTCCGCACCTGGTCTCCAAACGCGCCGGCTCAGAAATCTGAACAGCTCAACCTCGGAGGCAGCCTTTTGACAAGAAGAGACAGCCTCGCACCTGGCCCCGCCCCCTGGCTCTGAGCCGGTCTATAGACCCCGCCCCATTATTTTGGCCCGGATCCTTGATCCCAATCCTCCCCAGTCAGTTGCTGGAGTAGGTTGAACTTAATTTGCGCCGACACCATCTTGAGTTTCGAAACTACCACTCGCCAAAGAGGGAGCGGGTGAATCTATACTACGCACCGGAGTCACGCCCCTAAAGCTTTGGTAACAAGAAGCATTCCTACCCTCTGTATTTATATCATTCCAGTCTCTGTGATTCTGAAGATTCACGTTCCGGCCTTCATATCTTATTTTGAGGACTGTCCCCCCAACACACATACACTTCACAGTGGTACAATCGATCGCATTTTCCAGGTGTGTCGCCCACACCTGGATTGGTTTGCGCGTTCTGAATATTGTTAGCGCCTATTCTATTGGCTATGGAAGTTAAATCTACTCTTTCCACTGGCTTTGGAGAGGAAAACAAGGGATAACATAAACAATCCTTTGGATTTCGGCCCAAATGCTAATGCAAGCGTGCTGTTTCTTTTTCTTCAGGATTTTAATTAATTTAATTTGTTTTTGTTGTCCTGAACTTGACATATACCAAGGAACTCGAACAAATCGGTATATATCAGGGGTCGGGGGCAGGAGGGAGAGGAAGGGAAAGGTTATATAGGATGCTGAGAATTTCTATTTATCTATGTAGCTTTTTTTAAAGCTACCAATTCATCCTTAATGCCAAAGTTGTCCTATTTATCTAAGACTCCCTAAGAACCACTTTACCTTCTCTTCTGTGCTTTTAAAAATGTTATTCATACTCACCACCTTTATTTTTAATCAACACTATCACTAACCTTATTTCCCTCCATTCTCCCCAAAGTCCTCCTTTGTGAATAATAATAATAAACATGGTCTAGTGAAAAACAAATTAATTAGCCATATTTGAAAATGTATTTTCCATTTGGGACTTCTAATCCATCACCTTGTGACTTCTAGAGGTCTGAAGGACTTGGGTCCCCTAGGGATAGAGCTGACGACCAGCAGCTGAAGTAGCTGCTGCGTCTGAGAAATGATAAATGGATTGGACTGACAGCCGTATCCTGGAAATTGTTGGGACTGTGCCAAGAGGAAGTGAAATCCAAATACTTAATGCCTAACTAACAGTCCCTGGTTTTTCAGTCTTCTCTCAATTGATGGGTATACTCTTAATTTCCAGGACTTTGTGAAATAGCCCCAAATGGTATCACTGGATCAGAGGGTGTGAATAGTTTAGTGATTTTTTTTGTTGTTAAAATTCCAAATTTCTTTCCAGAATACTTGGATCAATGCACGATTCCACCAATTCCTTTTCTTGTCATTTTTGTGAATTTGTTGGGTGTGAGGAATACCAGAATAGTTTTAATTTGCATTTCTCTTTTTAGTGATATCAAACTTTTTTTAATATTGTTGATTATTGCTTTGGAGAATTGTCTGTTTATAGCTTTATCTGTTGGTGAATAGCTCTTTTTCTTCTATATTTAATCAATTTTTTATATATCTTGGACAGCAGAACTTTATTAAGGAAACTTTTTCAAAGACTTTAAAACTTCCATTTCTCACTTTAATTGTATTGATTTTGTTTGTGCACTTTCAGTACTATATGATAAAAATTATTCATTTTATTTCTTATGATCTTCTCTATTTCTTGTTTACTCAAAAAAATCTTCCTCTATGATGAAAGCTATTTCCTTCCTTGCTTTCTATGATATGACCTTTTGCAATTTATTCTGGTTTATGATTTGAAACATTGGTCTAAATCTAATTTTTGCCAGGCAGTTTTTCAGTTTTTGAAACAGTTTTTGTCAACTAGTAAATCCTTAACCTAGCAGTTGAGGTTTATCAAATGCTATGTTATGATGTTTGCTTCTAGATTTGGTATACCACTTTTGACCAATCAGCTTTTCTATTTTTTTTTATTGCTCTCTAGTATGATTTAAAATATGGTGCTGCTAAATCATGTTTCAATCATGTCTGATGCTTTGTGACCCCATTTGGGGTTTTCTTGGCAAAGGTATTGGAGTGGTTTGCCATTTCCTTCTCTAGCTCATCTTATAGATGAGGAAACTGAGGCAAACAGAATCAAAATGACTTGTCCACAAAGGTAGTAAGTGATGTGGACTTTAAGCTTACTCTCTTTCCTTGTCAGAAAGAAGCCCAACTGGCTATTATCAGGTATAACCAAATTCCACCCTATCCTGTTTGTATAGAGTGATTGTAAGAATGGAATTCTTTATGATCCTCTATTGTCTATCCCTCAGACTTGGGGGGATCTTTAAACAACATTTGAGATATTGATTGTTGTATCTTTTAGACAGGTCTGGGACCTGGTCTGCCAGATGCATTTCATGTGGGTCTTCTTTGATCCCTTCCTCTGAGCTACTAAGTTTTTTCCTGATACTTCCTCTGTTTACCTGAGAAACCCCCAAGGTTATATGTTCCATTGAAAAGATGCTCTCATGATGAAGATCTTTGCTTAGTCCTTTTCAGGATCAAGCCCACTATGAAGTTCTTCCTAGTGCTTTCTCTTTAATGGTGTCTTTCTCCATTCTCTAACTCTGGTGAATTTGCTAAACTCTTCTTTGGATTTAATTTGCTAGTCAATGGCACATTGACTCATGACATTTTCAGTTCTGACTAATTCAATCAAAAAGAGTTTTCTTTTTCTAGTCAAAGTACTCATGACATATTCCTTTAATGGATTCTTCCAAACTCCTTTTCTTGGTATCTTCTTGCTCTCCCAACTTTATTTCATATTTACTACTTCTGGTGCCTATTTTACCTCTTCATTTTGTCTGTAATTTCTTCTCTTAAATAAGAATGGCCATTGTGACAGAATGTTTACTTCAAACTAGGAATTGTTACCTTGATCTCACCAGTATTTGAAACCAGATCTGAACTCAGGAAGATGAGTCTTCCTAATTTTAGTCCCAGTACTTTATCCATTGTAGAACCTCCCTGCCCATTCACTCAAGTATTATTGTGCAAAATAATTTCTAAAAAATTCATTTACTCATTTGTTGTGATTTCTCCTTTTTGGTATTTGTCATTTGATCCATTTCTCTTAAAAATGAGATCAGCCAACAGTTTATCTGTTTTCTTTATAAAGCCCATTTCCTAGTTTATTATCAAGTCAGTGGAGTTTTTTGCTTTCAATTTTATATCTTTGTGTTTAGTTGGAGATTTTTTTGGTTACTTTTCCAGTTGTTTTCAAGATGGGCTTTTTTTTGCTTGTTTTTTGTTTTTAAATTGGCTACTCAATTCATCAATCTATTTTTTCTTTTGTTGAGGAAAGCTTTTAGAGATAGAATTTTTCCTTAGGACTGCTTGAGCAGCATCCCAAAGTAATGTTATACTATATCATTGTTGCAATTTTCTTTAATGAAAGTATCCATTTTTTTTGTTTGAACCACCCATTCTTTAAGTTTAATTTATATAGTATCCATTTAAGTCTGAATTTTTTCTTCAAATGACCTTAATGGATTATGATTTTCTAGTGGTCAATAAGGATGTGTTTAATTCTCTACTTTTGTGCATTTGTTTATAAAGTTTTACATCTTCCTACATGTTTAATTTTTATAAAGGTGCCTGATAATGTATAGAACATGTAGTTGCTTAATAAATGTTTGTTGATTAGTAAATTAAATCATAGGCATGGCAGAGTAGCTTTAAAACAAGTGGAAACTAAATGATGTCAAATCAAAGCCATATATTTCTGTGTCTTGATTTTTTCTTATTAGCCTTATTGTGGCGGTTCGGGGACTGGTTAGCAACTATGCTGGTAGAGTGGGATGGATAGTTCTTTTCTCCATCAAGCTCTGCTCCAACTCCTTTGAGGGGGAACAAGATGAAACGGAGCAAAACGTCAGCAACAGGGACCAAGGATAAATATAAAGCAGAGCTTTTGGCAAAGGTTATGAAGATACTAGAACATTTTATTGTAAGAGCTATGTGGAATTTTCCTCCTTGCAATGCTTTTAAAAATTGGAGAGATATTCCTTTCATAAAAATCGTAGAGTCTTAGCATTGGAATCAGTTCCTCTAGGTTAATCTGAAGCATGACTTTTCCATTTGTCTGAATTAGAGGACAGGTCATTCAGACTGGGAAAGAAGGAAAAGTGGATTACCTTATAAGGTGCTCTGATTTTCTCAAAATTCAAATGTAGTAGCTGTGATCATAAGAACTACTCAATTTTATGAGTTTTTCCTCCTTAAAATCTATGTAAAGAGATTATCATATGAAGATCTTTGATAGAAACAGAACTCTCTCAAGGAGTTAGATTTGCCTTAGGAACTTAGTCCTCAGTAATTGAGACTAAATAATGATTAGTGGCTGAGAGTTGGGGGTAGGCTGGGGAAGGAGGGACTCCAGTTAAAGAATCCCCCCTTTTTGTATCTATGGAAATACTCCACCTTCTTTTGAGGCCTTTATTCCTTTTAGTAAAACAGCTCATTTCTATCCCACCCTTACATAAGCAAGAGGGAGTAGGAGATATAAGCTTATCTAGGCAAGCCTGATGATGTAAGGATGGGATTGATGAAGCCCTGTTTGTCTCTAGTACTTCGACTAGAAAAAGAAAACTCTTTTTGACTGAATTAGTCAGAACTGAAAATAAATAGGGCCTGTACTCCTCTTTGAATCAGTCAAAGCCAATGTTTTAGAGACTTAGTCAAACCCTAAGCAATTTGTATAAAAGAGAGAGCTGTCTCAGAATTGGAAAAAAATGATTCTGAGCATTTGAGTATAATGGAGTCATCTGGATTTGAAACATTGGTATAAGCATGGAGCAAAATAGATACTGAGTTATGACAGAGAAAGAGTTGCTGCCTTTCTGGGTATCTTGGAAAGAAGGATCCAGGCTGAGGGAAATACCAAAAAAAGATTGACCCTTTCCCTAACTTCCTCTCCTGATACCTCTGCATAGCCACAAACATTATAGTAATCTGCTGTTTCATTACCCAAATGTTTCCAGTAAACTGAATTTTGCCTCAACCACAAAGAAGCCATGGAGATAGATATGAAAGTAAGGTTAGTCAGAGACCCTTAATGTTAGTGCCCTCCCTCTGAAATTATCTCCAGTTTATGTTGCATTTATCTTTTGTAAATAGCTGTTTACATGTTATTGTCTCTATTCCATTATGAACTCCCTGAACACAGATATTATTTTCAACTTTTTTGGTATCCCTAGTACTTAGCCCATTGCCTGGCACATAGTAGATGCTCAATAAATGCTTGTTGTTGTCTAGTTAATAAGGATTTTTCCTAAATAGGGTCTCTAATTGATTGTAACTAAACTCATTTCAGTTGAGTCTCTTTGGGGTTTTCTTGGCAAAGATATTGAAGTACTTTGCCATTTCCCTCTCCAGTTCATTTTACAGATTCAGAAATTAAAACAAAGATGGTTCAGTGACTTGTCTAAGGTCTCACTGCTAGTAAGTGTCTGAGACTGGATTTGAATTTTAGTCTTCCTGACTCCAAACCCAGTACTCAACAACAACAATAAAGTTGAAAGAAGGGAGTCAAGTGGACTTTAACCATGATTATATTGGCCCCTAAGCTTAAATGAGCTAATTGTTATAATATGGTATTACACAAGAAACCACCAAATTCTTGCTGTTTCCTACTTTTCTGTTTCTTTTTATACACCTAGGTAAATGACTATCAATCTTGAGAAATGGATATTTCTAGCATTGGTAGTTACTTCATGGGGAGGGAGTTCTTGATTTCAGGATTCTGTCATCAGCTAACCAAAGGGAATGACTTCTTTTTTTTTTTAATTAAAACTTTTTATTTGCAAAACATATGTATGGGTAATTCTTCAACATTAACCCTTACAAAGCTTTCTGTTACAAAATTTTCCCCCCTACTCCCCACCACTCCCCTAGATGGCAGGATATCCACTACATGTTAATTATGTTAAAATACTTGACAAATCGAATATATGTATACATATTTCCACACATCATTTTTGTGCAAGAAAAATCGTATCTACAAGAAAGAAAAATCAGAGAAAGGAAACACAACACAAGCAAACATCAACAGAGAGCATGAAAATGTTATGTTGTGGTCCACATTTCACTTCCCTCTCTGTAGTGTATATGGCTTTCTTCACTGAACAATTGGAACTGGTTTGAAACATTTCATTGTTGAAGAGAGCCATGTCCATCAGAATTGATCATCATATAGTATTGTTGTTGCCATGTATAATGATCTCCTGGTTCTGCTCATTTCACTCAGCATCAGTTCATGCAAGTCTCTCCAGGCCTCTCTGAAATCATCCTGCTGGTCGTTTCTTACAGAACAATAATATTCCATAACATTCATATACCATAATTTATTCACCCACTCTCCAATTCATTCAGTTTCCAGTTTCTAGCCACTACAAAAAGGGCTCTCACAAACATTCTTGCACGTGTGGGGGCCTGGGAATGACTTCTTTAATGTGGTTATTGGATGAGGAGAACAATATTGGAAGAAGACCCTGTAGCTGAAAACCAAAAACCATTTGAAGGCTGGCCTAGAGATCTGCACCTTTCTAGCCTTCCATGATAATTATGATTAATTACTTAGGCAATACAGGTCCAAAGTGAATGTGAAATATTTATTCAGGAATCCCCCATTAAAAATAAAAAAACTAAAATTTTTTTCCTGAGAAACATAGTGAATGGAATGATCTTTTAAAGTATTTGAGTTGTATGCATTTGCTTATGTATACCTCTGAGTCCTTTGTAACTTATAAAGTTTCAGTAGTGGAGGAAATAGAAGCTGTCCATAGCCAGTAAAAACAGTGGACTTTCTGAGTACCTTTGTAGGTTGAAACCCACTTTTTGGAAGACACTGACATTAATCATAGCTAAATTTTGCTTTACAGATTTCCCTGGAGTTTTCCTGTGTTGTAGCAGCAGAGCCAGTCAGTGAGTCAGTAAATAAACAATCATTAAGTACCAATTATGTGCCAGGTACTGTGCTAAGCACTAGGGAAACAAACAAACAAAAAAGGCAAAAGATAATACTTGATCTTAAAGAGCTCACAGGACAAAATGAATATAAATATATTCAAATAAGCTATATGCAAGATAAACTGAAAATGCTCAACAGAGTAAAGCACTAGTATTAAGGCAGATAGGAAAAGGCTTCCTATACTGTCTAGGATTTTAGATGGAATTTGAAGGAAGCCAGGGAAGTCAGAAAGTGAAGATAAGGATAGAGAACATCCCCAGAGAGATAACCTAAGCCTTTTGGAGATAAGGTCCCCTAAGGTGCCTTGTGATCTCAGACTTGAATAGAGATCTTTGGGATAAGGAATATTCAAGATCCTAAGTTGAACCTACCTTCTAAGAGAATCATTTAGATTGGGGTAAAATGTAAGCAATTCTGGATTTTGAATTAGAGTACAAGAACTTGAATCCTAGCTTTGCTGCTTACTACCCTTGAGCGTGTCACTCAATTTCTCCAGGCCTCAGTTTCCTCATCTGTAAAATAGGGGAAGGGGGATCTAAAGGGCATTTCCAATTCCAAACCAATGACTTTATAAACAGATAAGGCTGTGCTCTTACTGATGTGGAAACTTCTTCCATAAGTACAATTGTACTTTTTGCCTATCTAGATTCTATCAATTTTTGAAGGCCCAAATCAAATCCCATCTGTTCAACTAAAAATTTTTTTTATTATTCTAGGCCTTAATGATCTTTTGGTTTTCAACTTTCTGTGTTACTTATTATTTCTAAAACCTGTTTTAACACTTGATTCTATTTCTATTCTAATTACTCATTCTATTTCCAGTTATCCCAAACTACTTAGCTATGATCAAAATTCCATCAATACTAAATCACACCTTCTATTTGTACAGTCATTTAACCTCCTCCTGTCTCAGTTTGCTTATCTGTAAAATAGGGGTGATAATAACATCTAATCCCCAGGGTTTTTGTGAGACTCAAATGAGATGACAATTGGTACTTTGATACTATTTGTTAATAATTTCTATTAGAGTATGAGCTCCTTTAAAAGCAGGGATTGCTTTTGCCTTTCTTTGTATCCCTAGCATCTAGGACAATGCCTGGCACATAGTATGTGCTTAATAATGCTTGTTGTTGTAGCCTAGTTGTTAAGAATTTTTCTAAGGTGGGTTTCCAATCAATTTTGACTAAACTCAGAACTTACATTTAAAATAAACTACATAAAGCTAAAAAGAAGGGAGCCAAGAAGGTCTTGTGAATGATTATTAGCATTTTTAACTCAGAATCTGGCACATATTAAACATTATGTAAATGTTAGAAGGCTGCTAAGTGGCTCAATGGATAGAGCACTGGACCTGGAGTCAGGATAGAGCTGAGTTCAGATATGTACAAGCTGTGTGATATAGAACAAGTCACTTAATTTTTGTTTGCTTTAATCCATTGGAAAAGGAAATGGTGAATTATTTCAATAACTGCCAAGAAAATCCCATGGAAAATATTGGCATGATATAGTTCATAAGGCCATGAAGAGTCAGTCATACATGATTAAACAACTATGTAAATGTTAGTTGCCATTATTATTATTATATGTATTATGTATACCATGTATATATAGAATATATATGTATTAATATATCATCTGTATGTGTGGTACACATACATACACACATATGAATGTAGATAGAATGGGAGAAGTGGGGATGGTGTGATAGAGACTGAGACAGAGAGACAGAGAAAAAGTGATAGAGAAGGAAAGAGGGGGATAGAAAGTCTATTTATAAGAGGTATAATGCTAGGTACAGTATTATTTTCTTATTATTTGCAGAAAAAAATCCCCACATCATTGATTTCTAGTTTTGAATATATTGAATTTGAAGTGCTAGAATAGAGATAGCTAGGTGGAAATATCTAATAGGCAGTTAAGTTACAGGTCTGGAGTTAAGGGCAGAGGTGAGACATTTGGGAGACATCTGCAGAGAGGCATAATTATACACAAGGCAACAGAAAAATTTAACAAGGAAGAGTGTGGAGAGAGAAAAGAAAATAGACAGTACTGTGTCTCATCTCTGCCTTTCCCCATCCTTATCCTCTAAGATTGAATTCAGTTACCACTTTCTCTGTGAAGCATTCTCAGAGTCCCTTCCATTCCCAGATGAAAGTATGTTCTGCATCCTCCATTATCCCAAACTGGTGAAGGAGATCAATAAAGTCAGACAGGCAAGGGAGCAGAGTATTCAGAACTAGACAATGGTAAACAATGTTGAATGCTACACAAAGGCTGAGGAGGATAAAGACTGGAAATAATGTTTGTGCCTTCCTTGTCTCATCCTGAGCAGGAAGAATAAGTGAGAATCTTTGCAGGTCACTTATGAAAGAAAGTGGTTGAACTAGGTGATTTCTGAGATCTTTGCATAACTCTATGTATGATTCTACCTGCAAGTCCACTTTGTAACTCAGAATTTATGAATGTGGTCTTTGGAGGGGAAAAAAAACCATAGAAATCCTGTGTAACTAGAAATCTACCTCTGAATTGCCTATGAAATCAAGAGGCTTTCACTTCCCCCACCTCCATTCAAAACCATAAAATATTTAAAGAAAAAAGAAAAGCCCTCCCCAAAAAGGGAAAAATAAACAGTCTGAGGAGAGTGCTCCAGAGAGAGCTCAAAGGGCATATTTTTACCTGGAGTAGTTTCTAAACTATATAAACACTTACAACTGTTAAAAGTCCTTTTAAGATCCTCTGAAGAGACAGTTGCTAGATTTGTCTTGGCACTTTGACATTGCAGAAGCCAGCCAACTTTGGTGACAGTGTCCCCAAAAGGGAGGAGACTCCAAAACCTAGAACAAATGGTATTGCTGGGGCCTGACTATAGCTCGAGCTAAGCTGGCCACAAAAACCTGGCATTTAGGGTTATTGTATTTAGGATATTGTATTGTAATAACCTCTTAAACTTGAGCTTCTTTCTCTAGTTTTCACATAACTGCCAAGATGACCTTCCTAATAAACAAGTCTAACTATAACATTTGCAAATTCCTGCTTGCAAACCTTCAGTGATGACTAGACATATATGTTACAAAGATTTTCTTTTTCTTTTTTTCTTTCAGTTAGGGGTTAGGGATGAAAAAATGGATTTTTTTTAAAAACTGAAAAACAAATTTAAAAAAAAATCCCTCTGATGGCTCCTTATTCTCTCTAAAGTGAAATGTGAATGTTTTATATTAGCATTTAACAGCTTCCACAGTGTGACCTCAATCTCCCTTTCTAGATACAATTTCCTCTACTTTTCTTCAGTATACTCTATATTCAAACTACTTCCAGTTTCTAAGACTCAGCTTGATACCTCCAGCCTCCATGATTCATTCAGAACTTGCACATGGAATATACCTCCTCTTTATCCCTGTATTTTCCAAACCTTATCTTCTTCTAGTTCAAGTTCAGGTATCACTTTATCTATAAAGCCTTCCCAGATTCCTTCATCCTAGTTGAAAGTATTTTCTGCATAAAAACTGACTGGCTATGGTATATAAATTGGCTTTTAGTTCATTTGACAGAATTGCATTTTGAAGCACTGTAGCCTATTTAGTTTGTGACTAAGTTAAATATTTGCAATGTTTGGGGTGACCAGATATGGAGCAAAAATTCTAAGACTAATAATAAAGAAACTGAAGCAATCAGATAGTTTCAGAGTGCCTTCCATTTTTAATTAATTAGGAAAGATTAGGGCTAATCGGTTCATAATTAGGGTTTTTACTTGAGTGTGTATGAAGGCACTGTTGAAACTCAAAATGAAATGTTTAAATTCACCATACCACTTAGGAAAACCATTCTCTTCAACCAATTACTTTGTAGGTTGTAAAATACGCTGCCTTATTTGAAATGTATTGATTTATTTTTCAATTAAAAGCTTTTTCCCCTTCTAAAAATAAATAAAAAGAAAGTATTTTCTGCATTCTCAAATTTTCCCAAGCACTCTGTCTAGATTTCTTTTTTTAACCTTCAACACACCCTGCCTTGTATGATACTTAATTGTAAGCAAACTACATCGCTTGCAACATTATACAAGCTTCTTGTGCCTAGGAACTATGTCATACTTATTTTTAAATCCCCAGTACCAAGGGGTACAAGCATTAAAAGATGCTTGTCAAATAAATTTATGTTCCAAAATGGGGGAACAAACACAAGGAATGTGGCAAAATTTGAGTAATTTGCACCCATGGAAAAGCTGGACCTGGAACTTAGCTTGATAACTACATTACTTGCCATAGTATCTTTGATCTACAAACAAAAAGGACTTTACAGATTGTGCATTTTACAAAAAAATTTACATTTTTTTTTACAAATTGAGAGAAATCTAATAATCTATCTAAGATCATATACTTAATAAGTGACAGAGGTAGAAACCAAATCCAAGCTTCTTTCAACACCATGATATCAAGAATTTTACTTATCGTAAGATATGTTTTTGAATTTCAGTGAAACACAAACTCTTTTCAGAAGGTGTTAGCAGTGAAAAATTTATCCTACATAAAAGGTCTTTTCTTGGCCTGTTAGACTGATTCAGTTGACTAATATTCTGAGGCTTTGGATTGTATCCTGATTCCCCTACATGATCTTTCTACTTGACAAGAGCAAGTCATTTTCCCACTACAGATGCCTAAGTTATAAACCATTAAATTTGAGTTTTACATTTCACATTCTCAGATTAATCAGTCAATAATAAGCATTTCTCAAGTTTCTTATTATATACCAGGTATTGAGCTAACTTCTGGGGATATTAAAAAAGGCAAAAAGATAGTCCTATCCTAGAAAAGCTCACAATCTAATGTGAAAGAAAATATGCAAAAAAACCCAAACAAACAAACAAACAAAAAACAAATCTCTTTGTGTAAACAAGCAATATAAGGGGCATCTAGGTAGTGCAATGGATAAAAGGCTGGCCTTGGAATTAAGAGGACCTGAGTTCAAATTTAGCTTCAGACATGTACTAGCTGTGTGACCCTGGGCAAGTCACTTAACTGGAATTCTCTCCCCCCACCTCCCCCCCCAAAATCCCCAAACTAACACAAAAGTCCCAAATCAAGCTATATCATGGGCAAATAGAAAGTAATCAACAGAGGGAAGTCACTAGAGATAAGAAGGCTTTGGAAGGACTTTCTATAAAAAGTGGAATTTTAGCTGGAACTTGAAGGAACCCAATGAAGTCAGAAGGTGGAGAGAAGGGAGAGCATTCTAGACATAGAGGAAAGTCAGGAAAAAAATGTACAGAGCTGAGATATATCAAATGTTTTGTTTGAGAGCAGCAAAGAGGCCAGTATCACTGGATCACAGAATGGGTGGGGGTTCAGAGAAGTGTAAAGTGTAAGAAAGTTGAAATGAGGCTAGGTTATAAAGGATTTTAAATGCCAGGGATTTTGTATTTGATCCTGGAGGTGACAGGGAGCAACAAAAATATATAAAGTAGAGGGCTGGAGGTGAGGGGTCACATGATCAGATCTGTGCTTTAGGAAAATCATTTTGTCAGTTGAATAGAGAATGAATTGGAATAGGGGGAGATTTGTGGTAGACTGAGCAATTAGAGGACTATTGTCATAGTCTGGGCATAAGGAAATATGGCTCACACCTGAGTGGTACTTGATACCAGTGGTATCTGCAGTGCTTAGTTGGAACCTCTTAAACTGATGTGAAAATGTTTTGCGTGACTTCATAGGTGTAATGGTTTTTTTTTGTTTTTGTTTTTGTTTTTGTTTTTTTTTTTTTATTCCTTGCCTTCTCAATGGGTGACAGGGGAGTAAAAGGAGAAAGAGAATTCAGAACTGGAAATTTAAAAAAAAATTAAATCCCCTTAGAACCTAGTTAGAACCCTATTGTTCTATTGTTCTAACAATACATATTGTTAATCCCTTTGGTATATAGATCTCTAGTAACTAGCATTTATTTGCCTTTGTGGTCTTTGTTTAACCCTTCCAATAATACTTCCAATGATAGCCTGACCTTGCTACATTAGTCTTACTTTAGGGGTGGCTGGCACAGCTCAATGTAATGCAATTTCTGGTGTGGAGCTTACTCTATAGAAGTAGTACTATTCTGACTCTTTTTCAATTCCAAATTTATTTGGCTCCAGGGCTCCATTCCCAGTAGCCCAGCTCATGTCTCCATCCTTGGGATTTTTGGCACTTCTATTTTGTTCTACCACAAGCCCCAGCCCGAGGCTGGCTGCTAGCTACACACATCTACTGGCACAGGGAACAGATAGAATTAAGGGGCAAGAGGAAAGTGGGGGTAGACTTCCACCTCCAGAGCACTCTCAGTCTTTTAGGTATTTCCTGGACTACAATCCAAATTCCAAGAGACAGTGATGACTTTTCTCCAACTCTCAATCCTGTTGGGGCCAGAATTATAAGTTATGGATATTGAGTTCTTAACCATCCAGTACCATCTGAGTTCACATGGACTATTTACGGCCAATCTGTAGTAGAGCATTCTGAGCTTGTATTTGTCTGATTAGCCATAGTTAGACACACTGTAATTTAACCCTAACCTATTGATGTCATTTTGGTCCTCTTTGAGAACAAAAGACAACAACCAATCAACCATCTGAGTTATTAGTTGCACTGATTATTGCTGTAAAAGAATGCTTTAAAAATGTTTTGTAATTCCTCTAGAAACCTTTCCCTGGGCTTCCCTGGAAAATGAAGAACATCAAACATCTAATTCCATGATTGTTGGCATTATGATGGGAAGTAGACTGAATGGCCTCTGTAAGTCCAGTTTGTAACATATGGAAGTTGAAGCAAGACATATTTTCTATTTCTAATAAGTACCCCTCCCCCTCTCCCTAGAGAAAAGACTAGAGGAGTAGTTGTACAGTTTGATTCTTTACTTCAAAAAAGTAAGCAGGAACTCCATAAGTCTTATCCAGGGTACATCTACAGAAGAATAAGAAGGTATTCCATAACCATCCACAGAATGCATTCAACACTTTTCCCCTAAGGCCCCAGCTCCAGAAATATGATGCTGTTGACATTTCCTTCACCTTTACTCTCTTTCCCAAGGTAAATATACTACAAAGCATTGTTATTCTTTTTTTTGTTTATATTTATCTCAGTCTTCATAATAAAAGATACTGCTGTGGTTAAAACTGCTGTTTCCGGTGTCCAATTTCCTCTGTCATCAGATTTTATGCTCAACTAAATTATAGAGATGATTTATCTTGTTTATCTTGTATCAAGTTTATCTTGATGCAGCCCGGTGAAAAACAAAGCAAGGCAGTCCCAGATGAAGATATTACTTAGTAAGAATATTTATCTATGCCTTCCATAAAACATTCTTTACCTTTTTTGCTCTAAGGAATTGAATTTAGATTTAAAAGGCACTTTAGTAGCCATCACTGTCCTACTCTTTTCATGTAAATACCCAAACTGAGGACTTGTGAATTTAAGCAATTCACCTAAAGTTATACAACTAATGCCTTGACTCAAAATCCAATGGGCTTTTCATTTCATCTTCCTTCTTTTACCTCATGAAGAAGGATCTTAGGAAAAAAGAAAAGAAAGTTACTAGCATTCCTAATCTTCCTAGCAGTTTCCCCATTAGTAGCAGCTACATGTTGATGTCTAGAACAATTTGTATTGGGAATATCCCTTTAGTCTAGGACCTAGACCTTGAGTGATTCATTCCCAAAGCAAATAATCTCTGGTTCTAAATGCTTGCAGGAATTTGAAACACCACTGTTTTCTTGTCTACAGGATATTATCACTTGATTTCTTCCAAAGAATACATAGACTACAAAGAAGAATAGTGGCAATAAGAAGAGAGAGACTGCTCCTGGTACCTATTTTCCAAATCACCTAACAATTTATATATAAATATTTGGGATATCCAGTCAAGAAATATTTGTACTAGAATAGAAATTGGCAGCTAGATGGATAAAGCACTGGGCCTGGATTTAGGAAGCCCTGAGTCCAAATCCAGCATCAGACATTAGTAACTACTGATGTAGAACCAGAAGAACAATTGACACAATGATTACAATAATGCAAACTAAAAGAACTCTAAGATGCAATAGTGAGAATATGGAGAACAAATAAGATATGCCTCTTTCCTGCACAAAGAGGCAAATAAGATATGCCTCTTTTCTGCAGAAAGTCAGAAAAAAATGGTGTATTGGTTGTTTGCACTTAGCTATTTTTGGCTCATTGCTGGGGAGTATATGTATATGAGGGCAGGATTATTGAAAGAAGGAGCATTTCAAAGTCCATGGAGATAGCCAAAAGGCAGATACCACACTTAATCCTGTGTGCCTTAATCTGCTCATCTGAAAGTGAGTTGGAGAAGGAAATGGAAAATCACTATAGTCTCTTTGCCAAGAAAATCCCACAAAGGGTCGCAAAAGTTGGATGTGACTTAAAATGATTAGACAAATCATCAGGAATAATTTAAATTATTTTTTAGCTCCTTAAAGTTATTTTATTCCTTAGTACTTATCAGTCTCTATCAGTCTCTTTACATTAGTTGGAAAAAATATTAATTGACCTATCAATAAAAATTGACATTAGTTCATAAAATCCTCTTTTTCTTTCACATATCCTATTGTTCCTACCATGATTTTTAGCCAAAAGCACTATTTTAGGATCAATACTTGATTTCTTCTTTCCAATTTTTTTCCTACCTAATGCCTGGAATTCTGGATCTGTGGTAATCAGATTTATTTGGTTAAGTTAAGCAGGGGGCTGAAGACTCCAATTTTGTTATTTTCTGAGTGGTGGGCAACTATTCTCACTTTCTAAAAAGTGAGAAATAAGAAGAGTAAGGCAAATCTACTTTACTATTCCAGGAAAGGAAGTAACAAAGTAAAATTGCCTACTTAGAGAGGTCTGTAGATGCTTTTCATCCTCCATCAGCTTAGAAAACAGACCTCCAATGTTCCTTGTCATAAGAGTTAAATCCAATAATTAGTACTATTTCTACCTGAGCTACCCAAATAAGAGCAGCCAAGTTTTCTGATGAGAATAAAGCAGTTAGAATAATACTACTCTGTACTTTATTTGTGCTCTACTCTTTTTTTTTTATTAAAGCTTTTTATTTGCATAACATATGTATGGGTAGTTCCTCAACACTGATCCTTACAAAGCTTTCCATTACAAATTTTCCCCCTAGTCCTCTCCCCTCCCCTAGGTGGCAGGAAGTCCTTTACATATTAATTATATTAAAATACTTGACAAGTCGAATATATGTATACATATTTCCATACTTATCTTGCTGTGCAAGAACAATCGTATCTACATGAGCAAAAAATATCTGAGAAAGGAAACCCAATGCAAACAAACATCGATAGAGATGATGGAAATGTTATCTTATGGTCCACATTTCATATCCCTTTCTTTGGGTGTAGATAGCTTTCTTCACTGAACAATTGGAACTGGTTTGAGACATTTCATTGTTGAAGAGAGCCATGTCCATCAGGATTGATCATCATATAATATTGTTGTTGCCATGTATAATGATCTCCTGGTTCTGCTCATTTCACTCAGCATCAGATCATTGTCCTCTACTCTTAATCTAAGAATGTCCTGGCTCATTTCCTATCTTATCTCTTAAATACAAGGGATGGACATTATTATTATCCCCATTTTACGGATGAAGAAATCAAGGTGTTGTGACTAGCCTCATATTTTACTGTGTCTGAAATCTTGCATATATCATACAAAGGGTATTTGTCTAGAGGGCATATAAAAAGGTGTTAAAATTGCTTTTTTAAAAGATTTTTTTAAAGAACTTTTGTCTTTATATCATAACCATTTCCCATCCATCTCTAAACAGAATGTGCCCTTTCTTGTGACCACCTTCCATATTTGTTTATATACATGTATGTAGGTAAGTGCATATCATATAGAGATCACATCCTATCCTACAAGGTTCCTCTACCTCAACTTCCACCATATAGAAATAGACTTTTTTCATTCTTTCTCCTTTGGAACATTCATTAATTTTTTCCATTGGTCACAATTCTTATATTCTTTAAAAAAATTTACATCATTGTACTCATGTACATTATTCTTTTAGTTCTGTTTATTTTGTTCTGTAGCAATTCACACAAATTTTATGGGGTTTTTTGTTTTGGGGTTTTTTTGGGTTTTTTTTGCTGAGGCAATTGGGGTTAAGTGACTTGCCCAGGGTAACATAGCTAGGAAGTGAAATTTTATGTTTTTAAGAAATAATGTGTTATATGGGATGACTCTCTGAGAATGAAAGGGGAAAATATACTGGGGGAAAAACTGATATTTTTTTAAAAGACATTAATAAAAAAATTATTTTAAAAACTATTTGGAGTGGTTCAAAAAATCAGTAGAATAGGCTAGATAAGAAAGAATTAGGCACAACTGAACTCAATCAACTACTCATTAAATCTGAGAATATAGATTACTTGAGGAAGAAATTGCTATTTGACTAGACATGCAGGAAACTGGAAAGTAGTCTTCCCAAAATCAGATTTAAATGCAATATGCCAAAGTAATGTTGTTGATCAACATGTCCAGTTCTTCCAGCTTAATAATAAGCTCTTTCTTCATGTGTGTTGTCTTACTACATTGAATATCTTTTGACATTTGATTAACAGTAGTTAGAAGTTTATTACCTTTTCCTTAGAAGACAGAGACCTCTCTGCAGCAGTTTACCCTCTCAACAAAGGGCACTTTGAAAGCAATGAGCTTATAAATTGTGTAGCTATTTTTCCTTTAAGCTGAAAGGTTGAAAAAATTGGTTTTTTAGTCACAAATATAAACATAGCCTTTTAAAAACAACTAAGAAAGTATTTGATTAATAGGCATTGAAATGGAACACCTAATAGCAGGCTATCTTTTCCCATTCAAGTCCTTCAAATTTCCTCTTTTTAAGGGTATTTTTTTAAAAGTTCTTCTCTCATTTCCAATCCTTCTCCTGGGAAACGTAAGATATCCTATGCTAATTCTGTTCTTCTATTATTTTTCACCCAACCATTCCTGATTATTATTAGGATTTTCTTATTGACAAATTAGTTTCATTATATTTGTTTTCTCTTCCATCCTCCCTGGGCCCATGCTCTTTAATTTTCAATTATCTCCTTTCATGATAATGTTCCTGCCTCTCAGGAATACATTCACTTATTTTTTCTTATTCTACTATTTCCCTGTGCCAGGACAATAACATGCTTTATTTATATTAACTTATGTTACAAAGCTCCTCCCTTCATAATTTTGATTATTCATTTTATAGTTACATTATATCTTTAAATCAATTTTATTTATTAATCTCCAGTGTGGTATCTGCCTTTTGGCTATCTCCATGGACTTTGAAATGCTCCTTCTTTCAATAATCCTGCCCTCATACATATATACTCCCCAGCAAAGAGCCAAAATAGCTAAGTACAAACAACCACTACATCAACTTTTTCTGATTTTCTGCAGAAAAGAGGCATATCTTATTTGCCTCTTTGTGCAGGAAAGAGGTATATCTTATTTGTTCTCCATATTCTCATTACAATTACTCAGGGTATTGCAGCTTAGGGTTCCTTTAGTTTGCATTATTGTAATCATTGTGTAAATTGTTCTTCTTGTTCTACATAATTCACCTTGTAGGAGTTTTTACAAATCTTCCCATTTTTTTTCTTTACACTCATAATAGTATTCAGATCATCAGTTTTTATGAAGGCAAAATATTGTAAACAAAGTAGAAACCCTTAGATTGAGGTATGACTAAAGAAACTGTGTACACAAATGGAATGGAAGTTACTATAATATAAGAAATTATAACTGAAGAATTCATTGATTGAAAAATGGTTGGACAACTTGAGGTATATGAATGTACTATTTTGGGCTTTAAGGAACTATGAATATGGGCATTTCAAAAAAAAAGTAATTACTATGATCCTATCAATCCCACATGGGAGCAGGGATGGGGCCAGGGGCTGCCTGGTGGTAGAGAATACCACTGCAAAGCCTCCCCAGTGTCTGTGATTTAGGTGTCACTGGAAGGAGCATCTAAGAAAGAAGAAGAAGAGTTCTTGCAACTCACATTTAACCAAGTCTTGCCATTGCCATTGTTATAACTGTGTGGTAAAATAGAAAGATCACTGGCCTCAGAGTCAGCAATCCTGGTTCAAATTCCATTTCCAAATTTATTCATTTTTTTGTTGTTGTTTATTAAAGCTTTTTATTTACAGAACATATGAGTAATTTTTCTACATTGGCCTTTGCAAAATTTTTTGTTCCAATTTTTTCCCTCCTTCCCCCCACCCCTCCCCATAGATGGCAGGTAGTCTACTACATGTTAAATATGTTGAAATACATGATAAATCCAATACATACACACATATCTATACAGTTATCTTGCTGCACAAGAAAAATCGGATTTAGAAAGAGAAAAAAAAAAAAGCAACCTAAGAAGGAAAACAAAATGCAATCAAATATCCGCATTAAGCTACGTTGTGGTTCACACTCAATCCCCACAGGCCTTACTCTGGATATATATGACTATCTTCATTGCTGAACAATAGGAACTGGTTTGAAACATTTCATTGTTGAAGCGAACCATGTCCATCAGAATTGATCCTCATATAGTATTGTTGTTGCTGTGTATAATGATCTCCTGGTTCTGCTCACTTCACTCAGCATCAGTTCATGCAAGTCTCTCCAGGCCTCTCTGAAATCATCCTGCTGGTCGTTTCTTACAGAACAATAATATTTCATAACATTCATATACCATAATTTATTCAGCCATTCTCCAATTGATGGGCATCCCTTCAGTTTCCAGTTTCTAGCCACTACAAAAAGGGCTGCCACAAACATTCTTGCACATGTGGGTCCCTTTCCTTCCTTTAAGATCTCTTTGGGATATAGGCCCAGTAGAAAAACTGCTGGATCAAAGGGTATGCAAAGTTTGATAACTTTTTGAGCATAGTTCTAAATTGCTCTCCACAAATCTATTCATCTTAAGGGAATCATTTTACTTCTGTAGACTTCAGTTCTTTATTTTCAAAATGAAGGTCTTCTCCCCCATTTCTAGAACTATGATCCAAGATTCAAGAATTAGAATCTGTTACTGCTTCTATATGCAGTTATTGAATGCCTTTGATGTGTGATAGCTACCTGGGCATAAACAGTAGTAGTGATCAGCTACTTCTACCATCAGCTATGTAACATTTCCTGGGGGCTGAGGTGCAGCCTCAGAGCAGCCACTACAACTCAGGTAAATTCTCTTGGATTACTCAATCCTAGTGTTTAGTTAATTCACTGCAAATCAGTTTTGTTCTAATAGGATCCAGTGCCATGGTTCAAGTAGGGAACATGGGAATACAAATTATGCCAATGGGAGGGAGAAAACAAAGAATAGAGGTATCTGAGTTTGACAATTTTTGTCTTCTACCAAGTTTCCCTTAAGACTGGTCATGGCCCTTAAAGATTTCAAAACTCTGATTCTGCTCAAGACAATTTGTATCCATTATTCAGACTCTGTTGCCTATTCTGAAACTTCATTATATAAACAGAAAAGCTACTTTTTGAAAACCCAAGTTAAATGCTATACAAATTACATTTTAACAGGTAAATTACATGTAACTAGTGAGAGTAACTTGTGGTTTCCTGCTTTTCTAACATTATAGTTATTTCCATATATGAATGTCTCAGTAATCTATCACCTTATTTCATCCATCAAATGTGAAATAGGGGAAATGATTTCAGAAAACATCTGAAAGATTTTTTCTTTGAAACCTTAAAAAATAATCTTATCCTATCTAAACTGAAAAAAAGAACCCCGAGAATGAGAAAAGCAGAGGTGGGGAAAATAAGAGTCAATTGCTGTCTGAGGAATTAAAATAACTCAGCCCCATCTTAGATGAACTACAAACAGGTTGAATCATTTTAATTTGCTGAAAAAATGGTTTTGTTAAAAGCTTCTAAATTGACTTGATACTTCAAGGGGGGCAGAGAAATCATCTTTACAGAAATAAGGACTCAGTTAAATTGTTACACAAGCTGCAGCTCCATCCTGATTGAGTCTGAGGAGCTTCTACTTAGGGTTGGGATGCTTACCGAAAGCAAGTCAATACTCTTTCTTTGGGAGGTAAATCCTGTCGTAGAAAGGTGAGGGAAAATATCTTTGGAAGTGTAGGTTAACACTCAAAGAAAACCTAAAATACACAGATTTTTACAAGGTAGAAGAAAGGAAAGGTGAGTTGGTAAAAATCCAAAGGGCCTATCTATTGACTCTTCTATTCTTGTTTAGTTGTTTTCACCTCTTCATGATCTCATTTGGGGTTTTCTTAACAGTGATACTGGAGTAGTTTCCCTCTCCAGATCATTTCATAGAAAACTGAGGTAAACAGGGTAAAGTGACTTGCCTAGTGTCACACAACAAGGTCAAATTTGAACTTAGGAAGATGAATTTTCCTGACTCCAGGCCCAGCACTCTATCCATTGTGTCACCTAACTGTCTGTCTATTCCTCTTATGTACTAACTGCCACCAGACAGTTTTTACAGAGCTAATACGTTTGATGGATCTTCCCTTCAAAGCATAAGACTCAAATTCCTAGACATTCTCCCTCTCAAATTCAAGTGAGCATTTAGAGTGATTAGCATAGTGCCTGACATACAGTATCCCCATAGGATTCATATCCTTTTTCTAATTATCTGTTGGCCATTGTTGTTACTGATAGCTTATAACCATTTCTTCATAGCCAATGTGAGCAAGAAATACTTGTTCAAAGCTACATTGTTTTCCACAGTTAGTATTCTTTCCAGAGACAGTCTCAAACTCTCAGTCTGTCAGCGCCAGTAGTTTATATGTCACAAACTGTCTTCATCCACTCCCTTAGGAATCTCAAAGTCACAGAGCCTATGGATCAGCAATCTGCATTGGTTCTAACCAACAGTTACTTTATACTATCCACCCTACCTAGTATCTAATTTAGCACCTTGTCTAGATCTGGACCAAGATCCAGAACTGATGTCCATTCATACTTAAAATGAAATTCTGTATGCACAGTTTCTGATAGTCCATGTCAAACAGAGGAATTCCATCTTAAAGTGAAATAGAGGGTCTCAGTAAGTGAATCCTTTACTGGCAAATACAATAGATTTCAATTAGTCATAATTCTCCTGCAGAAAGTTCTCATCAAATCATTTATGATGGTGCAAGTTTACTATTTTTGCATCCATTCACATCATAGATAAAAATGCTAAGTAGAATCTAGGGACCCTTCAACTGAACATACCTCCAATTGCCATTTAATATTTTAATGAGTACTTTCGGGAGGGGGAAGCCTGGCTTTGCTAATTTCTCACCTGTGGGACCGTGGACTTCACCAAATCATTGTTTGTCTGGGTACCACAATTTTCTCATCTACAAAAAGAGAGGAAGGAGGTGATAAAAATTGAGTTCCTTCCAATTCTAAATCTATGAATGAAGGCTATCTAACTAAATTCTTATCTACACTAAATCTATTCTATCTTTTCTGCAAGAATAGCATAAGAGACTCTCAAATGTTTTGTTAAAATCTAGGTTAATGCCAACACTCCCATCAACTCCTACTTTAGTAACACTGTTAAAAAAAAAAAGGAAATGTGGTTAATTTGTAATGTTCTGTTTATGAGAACTCAGTGATGATCACTGCTTCTCTTTCTTTTTTTCTTCTTTTTTTTATTAAAGCCTTTTATTTGTATAACATATGTATGGGTAGTTCCCCAGCATTGATCTTTACAAAGCTTTCCATTACAAATTTTACCCCCAGTTCCCTCCCCTCCCCTAAATGGCAGGAAGTCCATGACATGTTAATAATGTTGAATTACTTGACAAGTTATGCAAGAAAAATCCTATCTACAAGAAAAAAAAAGAAAATCAGAGAAAGGCAATACAATGCAAGCAAATATCAATAGAGATCATGAATATGTTATGTTGTGGTCCATATTTCATATCCCTCTCTCTGGGTGTATATGGTTTTCTTCAGTGAACAACTGGAACTGGTTTGAGACAATTCTTTGTTGCAGAGAGCCATGTCCATCAGAATTGATCATAATGTAATACTGCTGTTGCTGTGTATGATAATCTCCTGGTTCTGCTCATTTCACTCAGCATCAGTTCATGCAAGTCCCTCCAGGCCTCTCTGAAATCGTCCCGCCGGTCATCTCCCACAGAACAACAATATTCCACAACATTCACACACCATAATTCATTCAGCCACTCTCCAATTGATGGGCATCCCCTCAGTTTCCAATTTCTAGCCACTACAAAAAGGGCTGCCACAAACACTCTTGCACATGTGGGGACCCTTCCCTCTTCTAAGATCTCTTTGGGATATAGGCCCAGTACAAACACTGCTGGGTCAAAGGGCATGCACAGCCTGATAACTTTTTGAGCATAGCTCCAAATTGCTCTCCAGAATGGTTGGATCCATTCACAGTTCCACCAACAATGTATCAGTGTCCCAGTTTTCCCACATCCCCTCCAACATTCATCGTTATCTTTTCCTGTCATTTTAGCCAATCCGACAGGTGAGTAGTGGTACCTCAGGGTTGTCCCAATTTGCATTTCTCTGATCAATAGTGATTTGGAGCAACCTCCCACATGACTACAGATGGTTTCAATTTCATCATCTGAAAATTGTCTGTTCATATCCCCTGACCACTCATCTATTGAAGAGTGGCTTGAATTCTTATATATATGAGACAATTCTCTATATATTTTAGAAATGAGGCCTTTATCAGAACCATTAAATGCAAAGATGACTCCCCAACTCGATGCTTCCCTCCCAATCTTGTATGCATCAGTTCTATCTGTACAGAAGCTTTTCAACTCAATACAATCAAAATTATCTATCTGGTGTTTAATTAGGAGTTCCAGATCTTCTTTGGACATAAATTTATTCCTTCTCCACAGGTCTGAGAAGTAAACTATATTACGTTCCTCTAATTTGTTTACAAAATCACTCTTTATATCCAGATCATGAACCCATCTAGATCCTACCTCGGTATGTGGTGTTAGGTATGGGTACTGCTTCTCCTTCTAAAGGCTCAAAGACATTCCCTTTAATAGTAAGCTGTAGCACCTTATTGTGGGTAAGAATTGAGTGCTCTTAGGAACTAAAGAATCTACTCTCTCCCTATTATTGAAAATGAAAATATCTGCTCTTCTTTGGCACTGTGGAACCCACTATCAGTAGCTCAGCAATCTCAAATGTCAATTCTTTTCATACCCATGCCTGATAACACAAGCATATTGATGACAACTAGGCATTATCTTATGATATTATTATTACATCATCATCATATTATTATTATTATTATATTATTAACTATTTTTGTCTTGCCCTTACCAGTCCAAATATCATCTTTCTCATCAGGGAAAATGGAAGCAAAGTTTTATCATTCTATCCCTGCCTTAAGGTGGAGTCCTATCCCTTTGATCTATCATCTTTCCCTAATTTATAAATATCTTTTTTGTTTCATCACCTCATTTATTGCACTCAGCTCATTGATTACTTTAATACTCCTAACACTGTTCTGACAGTATACAATATTTTTGTATGCACAGGCCCCTGGGTGGTACAGTAGACAGAGAACTATATCTGCAGTTAGGAAGACCTGAGTTCAAATGTGGCCTCAGATACTTACTAGATGAGAGACCATGAACAAGTCACTTAATCTTTTTCTGTCTCTCCTTCAACTTAGAAAATCAGACCAAAAGGGAAAAAAAAACCCAAAACAAACAAACAAACAAAAGAAAAAGAAAAAAGATGAAAATACTATGCTTCAATCTACATTTAGTCTCCACAGTTCTCTCTTTGGATGAGGATGATATTTTCCAAATCTATTGGAATTGCCTTGAATCACCTCATTTGTTAGGTTGATCACATAATCTTGCTGTTACTGTGTACAATGTTCTCTAGGTTCTGATCACTTCACTCAGCATCAGTTCATATAAATCTTTCCAGGCTTTTCTGAAATCAGCTAATAATTTCTTACATAACAATAATGTTCCATTGCATTCATATATCATAACTTATTCAGCCATTCCCCAGTTGATGAGCATCCATTCAATTTCTAGTTTTTTGGTCTAAGTTTCAAATGAGAAAATATGTGTAAGTCATTTAGTAAAATGCCTGGCACAATAGATAATAAATGCTTATTCCCCATTTATACTTAATTACATGCCTTTAATTCCAGACTATAAAAATCCGAGTCAATTAATGAGTTTCCTATGTATCCTTATTGGTCTTTTAAAATAGATTCCCCTTGAAAATTGGAAAATAGTATGGCAATAACTATGCATTGACCAATACCTAACATCTTATACCAAAATAAGGTTGAAATAAGTTCATGAGTTAGAAAAGGTGATACTCTAAGCAAATTAGGAGAACAAAGGATAATATACTTCTTAGATCTGTGGAGAAGGAAAAAAATTTATGGCCAAAGAAGAACTAAAAAACATTATGAAATGCAAAATGGATATTTTCTATTATATTAAATTAAAAAGTATCTGTACAAATAAAACCAATGCAGCCAAGATTAGAAGGAAAGCAGAAAACTTAGAAAAAATTTATATCTAAGGATTCTGATAAAGGCCTCATTTCTAAAATATAGAGAAAATCAACTCGAGTTTGTAAGAATACAAATCACTCTCCAATTGGTAACAAGTCAAAGTATATGAACAATTTTCAGATGAAGAAATTAAAACCATTTCTAGTCACATGAAAAAATTCTGAAGTACCAGTACATATTCTCAGATTGGCTAAGATTACCGAAAAAGATGATGATAAATGTTGGAGAAGATGTGGTAAAATTGGGACACTAATAAATTGTTGTTAGAGTTGTGATCTGATCCAACCATTCTGGAGAACAACTTGGAACTGTGCCCAAAGGGCTATCAAACTGTGCATACCCTTTGATCCAGCAGAGTCTCTATTGGCCCTGTATCCCAAAGAGATTATAAAAAAGGGGAAAGGACCCACATAATGCAAAAATGTTTGTAGCAGTTCTTTTTCTAGTGGCAAGGAATTGGAAACTGCATGGATGCCCATCAGTTGGGGAATGGCTGAAGAAGTTATGTATATGAATGCAATGGAATATTATTGTTTTATAAGAAATAATCAGCAGGATGATTTCAGAAAGGCATGGAGAGATTCACTTGAACTGATGCTAAGTGAAGTGAGTAGAATCAAGAGAACATTGTACATGGTAACAAAAAGATGTGATGATCAATTGTGATGAACATAGCTTTTTTCAACAATGAGTTGATTCAAACCAATTCCAATAGAATACAATTTCTGCATCCAGAAAGAGGACTATCCAAGATTGAATGTGGATCACAACATAGTTTTTTCACCTTTTTTTGTTGTTGTTTGCTTGCTTTTTGTTTTTTTTCTCATTTTTTTTCTTTTTTGATCTGATTTTTCTTGTGCAACATGATAAATGTGAAAATATGTATAGAAGAATTGTACATGTTTAACATATATTGATTACTTGTTATCTAGGGGAAGGGATGGGGAAAGGGAGGGAGAAAAATTTGGAACAGAAGGTTTTGCAAGGGTGAATGTTGAAAACTATCTTTATATATATTTTGAAAATAAAAAGCTATTATTAAAAATAAAATAAAATAGGATCTCCTTTTAGTCCTCATTTCAGTTTTTAGTATTTGTGTTTTTGGAATTTCATTTTTGAGTGTTTCCTATTGTCATTAGATTGTCTTCCTCTATAAAATATTATGTTATAGAATCCCTGTCTCTCTTTGCTCTAAACTTTTGAAATCTGCTCTCCCTAAATCAAGGTTGATACACATGCTTTTCTGGGTTTTCCTTTCCTGAACCATAAATGCTAAGATAGAATGTTCTCCAATGTTACCATCATATCTACTTCAGCAGCCAGTTCCCCTTTGGTCAGAATGAGATCCAGAGTAAAAATTCCCCTTGTCACATGTTTTGTCTTTTAAAGAAATTACCGTAAAGGCAATCCACAAATATATTAGCCTCTCTGGTTTTAGCATGTGTGTGCACATGCACACACACATGCACACACGTACACACATACACACACACAAACATGTCTTGATAAATGCTATCTTGTTATCATGCCTCTGTGATAGGTTCTCAATAATTCCTGACCTTATCTATTACCTCATTCTGTCTAGGTGCTCTATAGTTTATTCCATATCAATATCATCTGATTTTCCCTCCATTTATTTTTGCCCAAATTCTCTATTTCACACTTTCTTGCTCTGGTTTCTGGATTTCTTCTTATATACCTTCTTAACATATAGAGCTATTTTGCCAATTTCCTTCCTCTTCTTATCTAAGAGAATCAAAGAATTTGAATTGGAAGGGACCCAGTAGCCACCCATATTTGAAAGGAATCACCATTAAAACATACGCCACAAGGGATGATTCAGCTTCTGCTTGAAGATCTCTAAGAAGAGTAAAACATTTCTTCAATCTACATTGTGACATCTTAAATTATAAGGACATTTTTCATTGACATTGAGACTAAATTTATTACTTCAATCCATTGTTCCTGGTTTTTCCCTTTGGAGTAAACAGAATAAGTCTAATCATTCCCATAATCTAGTAGTCTTTCATATATATGAAGATAACAATCATGGAAATAGGTTCAATATGCCCAATTTCTTCAACTAATTAATACTGAAATGATCTGGGCTTACCTTCCTTCATCATCCTGATTACCTTTTTCTGGGCATTCTCTAGTTTGTCAATGGTCATCTTAAATTGAAATGCTCAGAACTGAACACCATACCACAGATTAGGTCTTACAAAGGCAGAGAAAAAATGAGTTTTATTAACTCTCTATTCCTGGAAGGTATGCCCCCTTAATGCAACTCAAGATTATATTAGCCTTTATTTATTTTTTTGCTGAATCTCACTGCTGACTCCTATTGAACTTGCAGTTCACTAAAATCCCTAGGTTTTTCTCAGAATTGAACCAACCTCCCCAAACTTGCCCTTGTAAAATTGATTATTTGCACTTTCACCTTAAGGCCATTTTCAGTCATCCTGATCTATATTTTGTCATTGGACCTAGATGACTATGGAGAAGGAAATGAGACAAGTGGCCTTGCACTACCCTCCCTCACTTAAATCCAATTTGCTTGCATGTTATGGCAACACCTCCCTGATGTCATGGTCCTCTGCAAGAAGGAAGGACAAACAACAACCTCTGTAAACTGAGGATCCAATTGGACTGGACAGTTGGGTAACACAGCTCCTTTTCTTTTCTTTTCTTTTCTCTCCCTTCCCTTTCCTCTCTTCATATAGAGTATCATACTCATCTGCAGGTGTTCCACCCAGAGAAATGTAAATTTTGATCACTGAAACCTCACATGATATCTTGAGGCTTATGGGGCAGATTTCTTTCTTAAGGACCATGCCTTAAACCCAAATCACTCTAAAAGAGATCATTCTGTGCCTCATTTTTTACCTTTCATTAATCACAATTTGGTCATTGGGCAGTGTCTCAATTAAACTGAGACCTGTTAAAGACTTAGTTTAAAAAAGACCAAGGTCTCCCACTGCATCTAGGGCATTTCCAGTCATCCTGATCTCTATCTTGCCACTAGACCTAGATGGCTCTGGAGGAAACACTAAGGCTGTTTGTACAGTCTTCCCTCACTTAAATCTAATTCACTTGCATGTCATAGCATCACCTCCCTGATGCTATATTATAGCATCTATAAATAACAACATTTCACCTTATGAGCCTGAGCCCAATGTTCTAGCCTGTCAAGATCTTTTAAAAAAAAAAAAATCTACACTGTCATCCATAATTTTATGTATCTTTTCCACCTGTATGTCATCCACCAAAATGATGAATATATCTTTATCCAAGTAATTTAAATGTTAAATAGCACAGAGTGAAGCACAAATCCACTAGTGAGCTCCTGGCACATTGATACTGAACCATTAACACCTATTCTTTGAATTCCATCCAGCCAGTTTTGAATCCATATAATTTTACTATCATCTTCTCCATTTCTCTCCATCCTCTCCACAAAATTAGTAGGAAATTACTTATCAAAAGCCTTGATGACATCTGAGTAAAATGTAACTAAGCTTACCCTCACCTATTACCTTAGTATTTTGACAATAGCAGAATTGAAATTAGTCTAGTGTGACTTGTTTTGATGAAATCATGTTGACTATTTCTAATCACCACTTCACTTTCTTGATGTTCACCAACCATTTCCTCAATAATCTGTTCTATAATTTCCCCAAGAATCAGCCATTTTTACTACACTATAATTTTCAGACTCTATTATCTCCTTTTTTTCTTTTCTTTCTTTCTTTTTTTTTTTTTTTTGCTTTTTGCTGAGGCAATTGGGGTTAAGTGACTTGCCCATGGTCACACATATTATCTCCTTTTTTAAAGGATATATGTGAGAAGTGGGACTTGGGAAGCATGATGTGGTTGAGAAAAATGCTATGTGGAGTGGGGAGGAAGGGTGGCCAAGTGAAAAGGAAAGAGTCTTCCCAGGTGAAATCTAATTCCCCTCCCCCATTAAGTCTGCTATAGCCATTTTTGAAGAAACTGCTGCTCTTGGCTGATTGAAATATCAATTGATTATATTGTTTAAAGGAACAACCTACATTTACATGCAATCTTATCTGATGGGTTTGGGGCTGCTTCCAAAAAGGTTTGTAGGGATTCCTCAATTGGAGGAAGTTGATTTATTAATTTTTCCATTCTTAAAAAGGAAATTATTAATGTTAAATCTTCCACTGGAAGTGATACTTGGATAGTGGCTCAGCAATTACATCTTTCAGTTCTTTCAGTATCTAAGAAAGTAGTTCATCTTGCCCAGATAACATAAATTCTATTTCCTTTGAACAAGAAACCACCTTCTAGAGTTTTGTTTCAGGCATGAATTCCATTCTACAGAAGTTTCAGTGATGACAATGAGGTCAAATGTGCCTCCTGCATTCTGAATGGGTAAGCAAATAGTTGCTTATTACCCATACTTCATGAATTTTTGTAGAGCTATTTTTAGTCATTTTGCTAGATCGTTCCCTAGATTTTGCCCTCCTATTTGTTACTGAACACTTCTGCAATTTTCCCTCCTATGTCATATCTATTACTCTATAAGGTTTAGTAGGTATACTTGGACAGTTCTCTCTCTCCTGATCTCTTTTGAGTTTGTCCCCTTAAAGCAGATCTGCAAGATTTTAGGAACAGTTTCTTATCACTAATGCTCCACTTTATACTGCTGGAGTTGTGCTTAGCCATGAGAACAATAAACATTTACTTCTACAACATAGGATAACAATAATATATTTATATAGCATTTTGTGGTTACAATCTATGAGTATGTACAGTATCTTATTTCATTCTAATGTATTACCTATGACCCTTATAGCTTCTTCACTGGTGCTCTTGGGTCATGACATAAGATTTCTGACTTTCTTAAGTCTATTAGAAAGCAGGGAGTCACCATATCAATAAGAAAGTACAGCATATGTGGAATAGTCTTTCTAAAATGGTGCAATATTCTCACTGACTTCTAGAGAATGTTTTGCTTGTAGGTATCTAGGAGGTTTGGTAGCAATTCACAAGGCGGGAAGGAGGAAAGACATTGATGGGGATCAGCTCAACCTTACAGTCCCATTCTTGTGGAAATCTTGGGAAACCTTACCTTATTGTATCCAATCAGAAAGTCAAGTTATGAGATCAAACTCCTGGGTTTAAATTTCCTCTATAAATCTGTCTATGACCTATGTTATCTTTGCTGAATTGCTTTTGGGTTAGCCCGCCACAGTGTTCTGCCTCATGGTATCTTTTTCCTTGCCCCATCCCTCCCTCATACCTCATGGTGTCTTTTTTTTCTTATAGCTAGTTAACTCTTTTAGGATGCTAACCTTCTCTATGGATTTAGCCTGCCAGTGAGTGTACTCTCCCTTCATGGTATATTCCCTTTCTCCTGGTTAATAATTCCATTGGGGAACTTGTCTTTTCCATTGTTAATTTTAAAACCACTTTCTTTGCTACCTATTGCTAACTATATGTTCTCCCAAATCTATTTTATATTTATAACTTCTGGTATACCGCTTCATTTTGTTTGTAACCTCTTCTCAAATAAATATACCTTTTGGCAAGAAAGAGGCTTTTGTAAATTCTTCAAATGTGAATTGCTACTAAATCCCATCATTTGGCATGCCATATGCCTATACCAACTTCATCACTTGGTGCCAACCCCAACATTTGGTACCAATTGCTCTCCTCAATCTCATCTCTTGCATGTATATCTCATAGAATTGTGAGAAAGTGATGTTTTCAGGGCCTCTTCTCAAAATCAGTGACTACAACAGAGCCAGGCAGGTTGTAGAAGAATAAGAAAAATCAAACTTCTCCAGCCTAAAAGGAGAAATAAGAGCTATCTATCATTCTTGGGACTTTAGATCTCTCCTTTTATTGTAGCTTGTCTCTGTTTCAGTACCTGGTCTTCTTCACATAGCAGTTCTCCAATAATCAGATTCCTGGGCACTCCATATGTTTTCTGGAAGCCCAGAAGTCTAAAACTGTGTCTACTGTGACCCAATCATCCACCTGGAAATTGGGAAATACAATTCTCAGGAACACAGAAGGAAGAAGAGGCAGCCTTATATCTTATATCCCTCAATCACATTGCACAATTTATAGTCCACTGAAAGTATTTATTCCCCAAAACTCCCCGTGAAGAAGCAAGGATAATTATCCTGTATGCCAGGATGATCAGAAACTGCTTTGTCAGTCATCATCTCCTTGAATCATCATCAACTGGGGCCAAGACAAAAATAATAATTCAGAAAGAAAATAGGGCAAAATATGAGCATAGGTAATATTTACAATCATGGTTTGAGATAGCTTATGTAATAATTATTCTAGTTCCTTATTAGCAACGTGGCTGAAGGGAAGTATGTGTATTTTTCCCTCCTCTGTAAGGAGGGATTGAAGAATCATGGGAGGTAGAAACTTCACCAGAAAAATGAACCCCTCTTTGAGACAATAGGGCTTGAATTGTAACCAGACAATTGCATAGGAAAGGTGCTGCAATCTTAAACTTAATATAATCATGAGTTATTGAATTCTTGCCTGCCCTTACTGGCCTACTTAGGGAATGACCTGCCTGGACAGAATTTACTGCCACTCTAGAGCTGGATGAATTTATCCTTTCTCCATTCTGTTCTTCCCCAAATGCTGCCTGGTGAATTTGCCCTTAAATTATATTAATTTTTTATCTGCACCTTTATAATGGGTTTTGTCTCCAGGTAAAGATAAGCTGATTTTTATTGTATTTTGAGCAAGTGATTGCCATAAAAAGTAGACCACAATTTGGAGAAAGAGTAAGTAGAATCTTTAATAGCCCTAAACTTAACTTCAAACCTATCTTTATCTCTTGCTGTCTCTCTTTTTCTCTCTCCCTTCTCAAAGAAAGACTTCTTTTTATAAATCAAGAAACTGAGATTGAAAAGTTATATGACTTGCTCAAGGCCTCACAACTGTAGTATTTGGGGGAAAAAATCACAGAATCTTAGAACAAGAAGGAACCTCAGAGTTCATATGTAGCCCAAGCCCTACCTGGCTCCTTTTTTTTTATTATTAAAGCTTTTAATTTGTATAACATATGTATGGGTAGTTCCCCAGCATTGATCTTTATAAAGCTTTCCATTACAAATTTTACTCCCAGTCCCCTCCCCTCCCCTAGATGGCAGGAAGTCCACTACATGTTAATAATGTTGAAATGCTTGAGAAGTTATGCAAGAAAAATCCTATCTACAAGAAAAAAAGAAAATCAGAGAAAGTCAACACAATGCAAGCACATGTCAATAGAGATCATGAAAATGTTACGTTGTGGTCCATATTTCATATCCCTCTCTCTGGGTGTATATGGTTTTCTTCACTGAACAATTGGAAGTGGTTTGAGACAATTCTTTGTTGCAGAGAGCCTTGTCCATCAGAATTGATCATCATGTAATACTGTTGTTGCTGTGTATGATGATCTCCTGGTTCTGCTCGTTTCACTCAGCATCAGTTCATGCAAGTCCCTCCAGGCCTCTCTGAAATCATCCTGCTGGTCGTTTCTTACAGAACAATAATATTCCATAACATTCATATACCATAATTTATTCAGCCACTCTCCAATTGATGGGCATCCCTTCAGTTTCCAGTTTCTAGCCACTACAAAAAGGGCTGCCACAAACATTCTTGCACATGTGGGGCCCTTTCCCTCCTCTAAGATCTCTTTGTGATATAGGACCTGGCTCCCTTCTACAACATCCCTACTGAGTAGTAGTGCAACCTTTGTTTTCTTTCTCCACTAACAGGTGGGTCATTGTGTTCCATCTTGGGACATTTCTAATTGTTAAATTATTTTATTTATGTTGAGTTGAAATTTGCCTCCCTTGTAACTTCTATTCTTCTGTTCTAATATAATAGCACCTTACTTATATAGGACTTGGCTATGTTAGACCCTTATTGAGCCAGGACAGAGCCATTTAAGGATGAAAAACATAATAGATACCTAGATCCAAGGGAGAAAAAGCACAAGTACATCAGATAGTGGCTTTGATTAAATCTGAAATGGCTTCTGTCTTTGGAAAATGGGGCCAAGAAGTAAATGAAACTGCAATGTTCTTTCTGTAAGATTTCAGAGAGACAGAAAAGGTAGAAAAAGCTCTCTGCTCATAAAAAAAGAAATCCCCCAAACAACCAATCAGTGGTTCTTTGATATAAACAAACCCCTCTTTCAAAAGGGAGGGAAGGAGAAATTATATCCTCTTCTCCCTTGTTCACACCTTATTAAAATAATTTTAATTAGATATTTGAAATCTTGATAGATCAATGAATTGAATTAAAATATAGAAAAAGGAATTGTTCCTCCCAACTAAATCACATTTCAGAGACAGGAATAGGACTTGCCACTGGTGGCAAGATGGGTCTTCCATGGACAGATGGTTCCCAAAATGGAAAAAGCTATGGCTAAAAGATCCTCACTTAGAATGGAGCCAAAAGTATGTCTTCAAATAAAGTGAGTTAGCAAACGACAAAACCAGGACTTGAAACCATGTCATCTGACTTCCATGCTTTTTCTATTATACCACAGTCTGTGAGTGAAATTATTCATAAGTTGTCAAAGATACCCTTCCAGTTATGTCTGGAGTTAAAAAAAAAGTTTCACAATGGCCTTTATTGCTGTGCTTTTGAAATGTGTATAAAAATCAAACATCTTGTATCACTCTCTGCTTGTGTCATATTACATATGACAAATAACTTTTACTCAGGACTCGGGGTTAACAGCAATAGCAAATATTCATACTATCTTCCCTTTTAAGACTCAAATTGTTCTATAATCCCTTTACTGGGAGGTTTGGTGTTAGAAGACTTGGACTAGAACAATGGGTTGGATATAATAAGATTAAATTTACTAGAGATAGTCAATTATAGTATGACAAGATAACTACATTTGTGTAAAAAAAAGGAGGTTTTAGTGGAATGCAAACTCACTATTAAGTTAATAATATAACATGGTAACCAAAAAAGTTACCATGAACTTAGGTTTCATTAAGAGAAGCAGTGTCCAGATTTCAATTCAACTCAGTTCAAGCGTGTATTAATTAAGCTTCTCTTATGTACTAGGCATTGTGAAAGATGCTGCAGATACAAAGAGAAATTTAGTCCCTGCCTTCAAGGTACTTATACTGTAATGAGAAAGTGTTAATTCCCTTAGTCAAATCATATCTAAAAGGCTAAGCCAAGGAATTGAAAGTAGGGACCAAATGAGAACCATGAGTTGTGACCAGGTTCAGAATTTTACTTGTAGAGAGTTATTCAAATTTTACACACCTCATGGTAGAAAGATGATGGACCAGAAATGCAGAATAAGACATACATTTTCAATCATGGAAAACCTATTTTGTTTGACAATACTTATTATAAAAAAGTGATAGGGGAGAGAATGAAAACACTAGTACATGTAGTTTAGCAATTAGTCATATTTTCAATAACATAGGAGAATGGAGAGGGAGAGAGAATAGGCAATCATTAACAAAGCACTTTTAAAATACACAGAAGAAGAGAAAAAGAGAATATCAGGAAACATTAACAGGGCAATTTTGTCACTACCATGTTAAATTTAATAATCACTTAAAAACATAAACTACATAGTAAACGTTCTCAATTTATTATCTTCATAATAATTTTTTAATTAAAAAAAGTGAGAAACTGAGCCTCAGAGAGATTAAGGCTGCTAGCCTTGGTGATTCAGAAACTAAATGGCAGAGCTGGGATTTAAAAATAAGCCCTCTAATTCATATCCAGTACCCTTTTCATGATACCTGGACTTGGATAGAAAAATCAGACCTATTTCCTCACTCCCTAAGAGATCTAAGAAATTACAAGCTTTAGGAGGCAGAACAAAAAAAGAATATAAGACTTTCTAGATATTTTCCATCTGGGTTTGAAAGAACCTGAATCTGAAAGAGTCCAGACCTCAATATATGTATTCAGGACAGAGAAAACTCTTAAGTAAGACAATGCTTACGCTGAACAGAGTCAAATTTACCAATTTTCTAAATCTATAATTTCTTGCCAATATATAATATATAATCAAAGTTAGAAAAGCTTTGAATTTGGATCTAGTGCTGGACTCTGTGTTATTTGAACTTCCCCAGGACCTATTCCTCCTTTAGGCTGTGACTTTCTCTAACCACTCCCTTCTGAGTGGACCTACTCACACAGTCAAGAAAATGATGGCTGCCTAACTCACTCTAGCTAGCCATCACAATAATTACTGACTCATTTTAATTCTAGAAAAAAAAACCTCTTATTCCTTGATGAATATATACAGCCAATTGTTAGCTTTCAGCCAACCACTAACAGACAACAAGATTGCTCTTTTCTCCCAGGAGGGAAGTGATATCCTGTGGAAATGGTGTTATCTTGTGCTGTAAGCTAAAACAATGACTCTTGCTAACAGATACACATTATTTCTTCTCTAGATCACCACTGGCACTCTACTCCTATTCTGCTACCCTCTCATCTCCAGTTTCCAGTCTCTACTACTCTTCATTGTTAAAGACAGGAAATATTCATTCATTCATTCATTCATTCATTCTCTCTCTTTCTTCCCCTCTCTCCCTCCCCTCTCTCCCTCCCTCCCCCCTCTCTGTCTCCCTCCCCCTCTCTCTTTTTCTCTCTCTCTTTCCCTCTCTTTCTCTCTTTCTCTCTCCCTCCCTCTCCCCTCTTCCTCTCCCCCCTCTCCTTTTCCCCCCTCTCTCTTTCTCCCCTTTCCCTGACCTCTCCCCCCTCTTTCTTTCTCTCTCTCTCTTTCCTTTTACCCCCTCACCTTTCCCTTCCAGCATAACCATTCCAAGTATCTCTGACCATAATCTCTCGTGGATGTCATTTACTGGGGGGGGGGGAACCAAGATGGCAGAGTGAAGATGTGACTCTCTGTGTCCTCCTCTGACCTTCTCTCAAATCATCAGTAAAATAAGCCTCTGAACTGATCTTTAAGTCAATGAATCCAGAAATATTTGAACTAAGAAACACTGCTTGCAGTTACCTCTGAAGAACTTCATAGCAGGTCTGTTTCAGTCGGGCAGCAGGGTAAGCAGTTTGCTCGGTGCAACTCAGGAACCAAGGGCAGAGAACTGGGTGGGATTCAGCTCAGTGTGGCAGAAACTCCAAACTCCAAACACCTGGGGAGTATCTGAGGTACTTGGGACACTGCCCTGATTGGGGGCAGGCGTTCTGGCAGATTTGCCTTTTTAAAGGAATAAATTGGGCAAAGTCCTAGCCCCACCGGCTCAGCACCAGAAGTTAATTGGCGGAATTGCCCCAGGGCAAACTACCGAAGCCGAGGCTTCTCTAGCTTTAAACAGACCCCAAGCTTTCTAAAAAATGAGTAAGAAGCAGAAGAGAGCTTTCACCATAGATAGCTTCTATCGAGAGAAAGAAGGGCAGACCCCAGATCCTGAGGTTCATTTAGACAAAACAACTCCAGAGGAAGTCATTAAAGACCATCACTGGTCCCCTTTTCAAAAGGCCTTTCTGGAAGATTGCATAAAGAATATCAAAAGAGAGCTGGATGATAAATGAGAAAATAAACTGATATCAGTGCAAGAAGGACATAATGCCCTGCAAAAGAGATATGAAAAAGACACCAATTTATTGAAAAACAAAATTGGTGAAATGGAAAAAGTATGCAATGAACAAATTGGCCACTTACAAAAGGAGCTAAAAAAGGTAACTGAAGAAAACAACACTTTAAAAATAAGAATTGAACAAATGCAAGTGAATGACTCAATAAGGCTTCAAGAATCAGTCAAACAAAAACAAAAAAATGAAAAAAATAGAAGAAAATATGAAATATCTCCTAGGAAAAACAACTGACTTGGAAAACAGATCTAGGAGAGACAATCTAAAGATTATTGGACTCTGTGAAAGCCATGATGAAAAAAAGAATATGAACACTATCTTCCAGGAAATCCTGAAAGAAAACTGCCCTGAGGTTGTAGAATCAGAAGGCAAAATCACCATTGAAAGATCAACAAATTGGGCTTATTATTAAAAAAAAACTAGAAAAAGAACAAATTAAAAACCCTCAATTAAATACCAAATTGGAAATTCTAAAAATAAGAGGGGAAATTAATAAAATTGAAAATAAGAAAACTATTGAATTAATAAATAAAACTAAGAGTTGTTTTTATGAAAAAACCAACAAAATAGATAAGCCTTTAGTTAATTTGATAAGAAAAAGGAAAGAGGAAAATCAAATTGTTAGTCTCAAAAATGATAAGGGACAACTTTCCTCCAACAAAGAGGAAATTAGAGTAATAATTAGAAGGTACTTTGCCCAACTTTATGCCAGTAAATTTGATAATCTAAATGAAATGGAGGAATATCTACAAAAATGTAGATTGCCCAGGTTAACAGAAGAGGATATAAATTATTTAAATAGCCCCATATTAGAAAAAGAAATAGAACAAGGTATTAACCAATTCCCTAAGAAAAAATCTCCAGGGCCAGATGGATTTACATGTGAATTCTACCAAATGTTCAAAGAACAATTAATTCCAATACTATATAAATTATTTGAAAAAATAGGGACAGAAGGTATACCACCAAATTCCTTCTATGATACCGATATGGTGCTGATAGTCAAAACAGGATGCCATTTACTCTGAAATTCTCTCACTCCAATGTTAATTTCCTTCCCTTCTCTGATGCATGGACACTCCATCACGTTTCTAGAAACTGGAAGCAGCTACAGAAGAAAATGCTATAGAAAAAAAATGATCATACTTGGTCTGTCTCTGTCTACCAATCACCAATCTTTGGAAAATACACTACATTCCTCCCTGAGATATGAAATTTTGCAGTTCCAGCTTTCTTAAAAATTTTTGGCATCAAGACAAGATGGGGGCAGAACCAAGATGTTAGAGTAAGGTAAAGATTCACCTGACCTCTCCCCCAAGCCTTCCAAATACCTTTAAATAGTGACTCTAAAGAAATTGTAGAGGAGCAGAACCCACAAAAAGAAGAAGTGAAACAATTTTCCAGCTCAAGACAACTTAGAAGATTATCAGGAAGGATCTGTTGTACCAGAGTGAGAGTGAAGCACAATCCAGCATAGGTTGTAGCAGCACAGCTCTGGCCCCAGCAAACTAGAAGACATCGAATCAGCAGCACCAGCAACAACTGTTTCTGGAGTTCTTAGCTTACAAATACTGGTCAGAAGGAGATCACAGGGATCTCTTCACTAGCACTAAGTAGCTTTGTTGCTTTGTCCAGAGTTGGATGCCAATCATAGTCCTGAGTAGAAGTCCTAAAGCAAAGAGGAGCACTAGCACACCAGAACTTAGAACCATAATGGATCAGGGTCCTGCATCACAGTTTTAGGGCAAAAAAGAGTGCTTGTGATCACTCACAGATCAGACCACAGGCCAGGAAAGTAGTAAACACCTCTTCCTAGATCATACCACTCTGGAAGAACTGAAAACTTACAGGTCCCTTGAAGTATGTCTAAAAACAACTGCACAAAACCCTGAAGCTTTGTATGGTGTGCTCCTAACCCTAAAAGCAGAGCCCTATTTTAACAAAGAGCTGAAAGTCAAGTTTTAGGCTGGGAACATGAGCAATAGCAGAAAAATATTCTGACCATAAGAAATTATTACAGTGACAAGGTAGATCAAAATATACTCAGAAGAAATAAAAGTCAAAATTCCTACATCCAAAGCCTCCAAGATAAAAAAAAAAGTTCAAAAAGGATTTTGAAAATCAAATAAGACAGGTAGAGAGAAAATTGGGAAGAGAAATGAGAGATGCAAGAAAATCATGAAAAACACGTCAACAGTTTGGTAAAAGGAACATGCAAAAATACTGAAGAAAATAAAATCTTTTTTTATTAAAGCTTTTTATTTGTATAACATATGTATGGGTAGTTCCCCAACATTGATCTTTACAAAGCTTTCCATTAGAAATTTTACCCCCAGTTCTCTCCCCTCCCCTAGATGGCAGGAAGTCCACTACATATTAATAATGTTGAAATGCTTGAGAAGTTATGCAAGAAAAATCCTATCTACAAGAAAAAAAAATCAGAGAAAGGCAACACAATGCAAGTAAATGTCAATAGAGATCATGAAAATGTTACGTTGTGGTCCATATTTCATTTCCCTCTCTCTGGGTGTATATGGTTTTCTTCAGTGAACAATTGGAACTGGTTTGAGACAATTCTTTGTTGCAGAGAGCCATCAGAATTGATCATCATGTAATACTGTTGTTGCTGTGTATGATGATCTCCTGGTTCTGCTCGTTTCACTCAGCATCAGTTCATGCAAGTCCCTCCAGGCCTCTCTGAAATCCTCCTGTTGGTCGTTTCTTACAGAGCAATAATATTCCATAACATTCATATACCATAATTTATTCAGCCACTCTCCAATTGATGGGCATCCCTTCAGTTTCCAGTTTCTAGACACCACAAAAAGGGCTGCCACAAACATTCTTGCACAGGTGGGTCCCTTTCCCTCCTCTAAGATCCCTTTGGGATATAGGCCCAGTAGAAACACTGCTGGGTCAAAGGGTATGCACAGTTTGACAACTTTTTGAGCATAGCTCCAAATTGCTCTCCAGAATGGTTGGATCCATTCACAGTTCCACCAAGAAAATAAAATCTTAAAAAAAAAAATAGACTAGGCCAAATGGTAAAGGAGGTACAAAAAGCCAATGAGGAGAAGCATATCTTTAAAAAGAAGAATTGGCCAAATGAAAAGAGAGGCACAAAAATTCACTGAGGAAAAAAACTCCTTAAAAAATAGAACTGGCCAAATGAAAAAGGAGGTACAAAAGGTCATTGAAGAAAATAATTCCTAAAAAATTAGAACTGACCATATGGAAGCTAATGAGAAATGAGAAGCAGTGACAAATTTATAAGAAATCAAGAAGCAATAAAGTAAAATCAAAAGAATAAAAAAAGAGAATATAACATGAAATATCTCAAAATATCTCTTTGGAAAAACAACTGATCTGAAAAATAAATGCAGGAGAGGATTAAATAGAAATTAAAACAATCTACTGATTGCTTACTGAAATAGATTCAAAAATGAAAACTCCTAGGAATATTATGGCCAAATTCTAGAGTTCTCTGGTCAAGAAGAAAATATTTTAAGCAGCCAGAAAGAAACAATTCAAGTATCATTGAGCCATAGTCAGGGTAGCACAAGATTTAGCAACTTTTACATTAAAGTATTAAAGAATGATATTCTGGAGGGCAAAGGAATTAAGATTGCAACTAAGAATGGCCTACCCAGCAAAACTGAGTATACTCCTTTAGGGAAAATGGATATTCAATGAAATGTAAGATTTTTTTAAACAGAAAATTTGACTTTCAAATACAAAACTCAATCCTGCAAGGAGCTGAAGCTGAGATGGCAGAGTAAAGGCAGAAACTCATTCAACCTTTCCCACAAACTGCTCCAAAGCCCTTTAAAATGACTTTAAATAAATTTTAGAGGATCATAACATCTTCCAAAATATAGTAGAACATTTTCCAGCTGAAGGCAATTTAAAAGATCAGTAAAATGGTCTATGACATTAGAGTGGAAGTGCAGCATGCAGTCCCAATGGAGGCCATGCTAGCCCATGGATTCCAGCTTGACATCGGAATCAGTGGCAGTACTGGTGGCTTCCAGACCTCTCAATCCAGAGACAACAAAGAGGACTTGGAAAGTCAGCAGAAAAGGACTGTTGAACTAGAGTGGGAATTTGGCATGAAATCTCAGCATAGGCCATGCAAGTGCAGCCCCTGCCCCAGCCCCAGCCCCAGCATCAGCAGAGCAGGATTCTGTTGCTTTAGCGCACTAGATAATACAGCTACAGTAAGGCAAGGACACTCCTAACAGCTGCAGGGAAGAAAAGAATGATTGTGTTCTGGTTTCTAAAAGGATCTCTGAAAAGAGCTGCACAAAACCCCTGAAGCTTGGGGCAGTGAACCCTCCACTGTGGAAACAGAGCCCCACTTTGACAAAGAGTTAAAAGCCAAGTAATAGGCTGGGAAAATGAGCAGACAACAAAAAAAGTTTCTGATCATTGAAAGACAATGGAAGATGAAAGTACACACTCAGAAGATGATAACAAAGTCAAAGTTCCTATATCCAAAGCCTCCAAGAAAAAATAAGAATTTGGCTCAGGCCATAGAAGAGCTCAAAAGAAATTTTGAAAATCAAGCAAGAGAGATAGAGGAAAAATTAGAAAAAGAATTGAGAGTGATACAAAAGGAAATATAAAGAGCTAATGAGGAGAAGAATGCCTTAAAAAGAAAAAATGGTCACTTGGGAAAAGAGATACAAAATCTCACTGAGGAAAATAATTCCTTAAAAATTAGATTTGAGCAAATAGAAGCTAATGATTTTATGAGAAATCAAAATACAATAAAGTGAAAGAAAAAAAAGAAAAAAGAAAAATATGGGAAAATGTGAAATATATCATTGGAAAAAACAACTGACCTGAAAAATAGATCCAAGAGAGATATTTTTTTTCAGGAGAGAGAATTTAAAAATTATTGGTCTATCCAAAAGTCATGATAAAAAAAAAAGCTTGGACATTATCTTTCAAGAAATTATTAAGGAAAACTGTTCTGGTATTCTAGAACCAGAAGATAAAATAGAAATGAAAGAGTTCACCTATCATTTCCTGAAAATGATCCCTAAATGAAAACTCCCAGGAATAACATAGCCAAATTCGAGAACTCCCAGGTCAAGGAGGAAATATTGAAAGCCTACAGAAAGAAACAATTCAAGTATAGTGGAGCCATTGTCAGGATAACACAAGATTCAGCAGCTTCTACATTAAAGGACCAGAGGGCTTGGAATATGATATTCTAGAGAGCAGTGAACCTAAAATTATAACCAAGAATCACCTACCCAACAAAACTGAGTATAATCCTTCAGAAGAAAAAGTGGTCATTCAATGAAATAGAGGATTTTCAAGTGTTTGTGATGAAAAGACCAGAGACGAATGGGAAATTTGATTTTCAAATACAAGATTCTAGAGAAACATGAGGTAATCTGGAAAATAAGGGACTTAATACAGTTTGTCAGAAGGCACAAGTATGAGTTGAATATGAAAGGATAATATCTTTTTTTAAAATGATGAAATTAAGGGGTGAGAGAGGAATGTACTGAAAGGGAAAGAAAGAAATGGAATAGTGAAAATTATCTGCTATAAAAAAGAGGCAAGAAAACATTTTTAGAATGGAGTAGATGAGAGGAAGGAGAAAAAGAGAGGTGAACCTTACTCTCATCAGAATTGACTCAAAGAGAAAGGGCCCCACATATGCAAGAATGTTTGTGGCAGCTCTTTTTGTGGTGGCTAGAAACTGGAAACTGAGTAGATGCCCATCAATTGGAGAGTGGCTGAATAAATTATGGTATATGAATGTTATGGAATATTATTGCTCTGTAAGAAACGACCAGCAGGACGATTTCAGAGAGGCCTGGAGAGACTTGCATGAACTGATGCTGAGTGAAATGAGCAGAACCAGGAGATCGTTGTACACGGCAACAACAGTACTATATGAGGATCAGTTCTAATGGACATGACTCTCTTTAACAATGAAATACTTCAAACCAATTACAATTGTTCAGTGAAGAAAGCCATATACACCTAGAGAGAGGGATGTGAAATGTGGACCACAACATAACATTTTCATGTTCTCTATTGAGGTTTGCTTGCATTGTATTTCCTCTATCAGATTATTCCCTCTTATAGATACGATTTCTCCTGAACAAAACAATGATGTGTGGAAATAATTATACATATATTCGATTTAAGTATTCTAACATAATTATCATGTAGTGGATATCCTACTATCTAGGGGATGGATGGGGAGTAGGGGGGGGAAATTTGCACAGAAAGCTTTGTAAGGGTTAATGTTTAGGAATTACCCATACATATGTTTTGCAAATAAAAAGTATTAGTAAAAAAAAAAAGAATTGACTCAAAGAGGAAATAACATATACTATGAGAAATGGGAAGGGGGGGAATATTGGGGAAAGGAGTCAGTACCAAAACTCTTTTGAGGAGGGTGAAAAAAGAGAGACAATAAATTGGGGAAGAGGGTAATACAGTTAGCAATAGTAATTGTAAAAAAAAGTTTCAAATCAAGTTTCTCTGATGAGACCTCATTTCTCAAATAAAGAGGGAACTGAGCCAAATTTATATTAAAAAAAAGCCATGCCCAAATTGATAAATGATCAAAAGATATGACCTGTATATTAAAGGCTATAAATTCATGCATAAACTTTGCATAAATACCAAAAAAGATTTTTTATAAAGCTTTTTATTTACAAAACATATGAGTAATTTTTCTACATTGACCTTTGCAAAAACTTTTTTTCCCAAGCTTTTCCCCTCCTTCTCCCCAACCCCACCCCTAGATGACAGGTAATCTAATACATGCTAAATAGGATAAATTATATGACAAATCCAATACATGTATACATATCTATACAGTTATCTTACTGCACAAGAAACATCAGATCTAGAAAGAGAAGAAGAAAAAACAACCTAAGAAGGAAAACAAAATGCATGGAAATATTCACAGAAAGCGTTAAAATGCTGTGTTGTGGTTCACTCTCAGTTCCCACAGGCCTCTCTCTGGACGTATATGACTATCTTCATCGCTGAACAATAGGAACTGGTTTGAATCACATCATTGTTGAAGAGAACCATTTCCATCAAAATTGATCATCGTATAGTCTTGTTGCTGTGTATAATGTTCTCCTGGTTCTGCTGATTACACTCAGCATCAGTTCATGCAAGTCTCTGGAGGCCTCTCTGAAATCCTGCTGTTGGTCGTTTCTTACAAAACAATAATATTCCATAACATTCATATACTATAATTTATTCAGCCATTCTCCAATTGATGGGCATCCTTTCAATTTCCAGTTTCTTGCCACTACAAAAAGGGCTGCCACAAACATTTTTGCACACGTGGGTCCCTTTCCCTCCTTTAAAATCTCTTTGGGATATAGGCCCAGTAGAAACACTGCTGAGTCAAATGGTATGCACAGTTTGATAACTTTTTGAGCACAGTTCCAAATTGCTCTCCAGAATGATTGGATCCGTTCACAGTTCCACCAACAATGTATCAGTGTCCCAGTTTTCCCACATCCCTTCCAACAGTTATCATTATCATTTCCTGTCATTTTAGCCAATCTGACAGGTGTGTAGTGGTACCTCAGAGTTGTCTTAATTTGCATTTCTCTGATCAATAATGACTTGGAGCACCTTTTCATGTGACCAGAAATAGTTTCAATTTCTTTGTCTGAAAATTGTCTGTTCATATCTTTTGACCATTTATCAATTGGAGAATGGCTTGAATTCTTATATATTTGAGTCAATTCTCTATATATTTTAGAAATGAGGCCTTTATCAGAATCTTTGGATGTAAAAATATTTTCCCAGTTTACTGTTCCCCTTCTAATCTTGTCTGCATTCATTTTGTTTGTACAAAAACTTTTTAACTTGATATAGTCAAACTTATCTATTTTATGATTAATGATGACCTCTAGATCTTCTTTGGTCACAAATTCCTTCCCCCTCCACAGGTCTGAGAGGTAAACCATCCTACATTGTTCTAATTTGTTTATAATATCATTCTTTATGCCTAGATCATGAATCCATTTTGACCTTATCTTGGTATATGGTGTTAGGTGTGGGTCAGTGCCTAATTTCTTCCATACTAGTTTCCAATTATCCCAGCAGTTTTTGTCAAATAGTGAGTTTTTATCCCCAAAACTTAAAAAAGAAAATGACATATATATTTAAATATATAAACATATTAAAAGCAGCTCTCTTCTCAAGGCAAAAAAATTTGGAAATTGAGGGAATATCAATTAATTGGGGAGTGGCTCAATAACTGTGATATGTGTTTATGATGGAATATTATTGTTCTATGGAAAATGATGAGCAGGTTGCTTTCAGAAAAAAAAAAACAAAAAACTGGAAGGTCCTCCATGAACTCAAGCAAAGTGAAATGTACTGTATACAAAGTAATAGCAATATTCTGAGATAGCCAGATGTAATTTCTCAGTAGTATAGTTATCCACAACTACTCTGAAGGACTTATGATGAAAAATCCTATCCATACCCAGACAAGGAATTGGTTGTGTTTGAATATAGATGGAAGCATTCTCTGTCTCTCTCTGTCTCTGTTTTTCTCTCTGTCTTTCTCTCTTTCTGTCTGTCTGTCTCTTCTAATTCTCAACTTAATTTTTCTTGAGGGTTTTTATTTTCATTAGGGTGGGAGATCTTTCTTTCATAACTTGACTTTTATAGAAATGTTTTGCATGACTTCACATGTAGTTTCTTAATTGTAGGTGGGGACAAGGGAGAGAAGCTAGAACTAAAAAAATTTAAAAACAAATATAAAAAATGTAATGTAATTAGGGAAAATATTAAATAAATAAAATAAAATAAACAAATACAAGACTCAAATGAAACATAAAAAGTAAATTGGAAAGCAAAATATAAGGTTCTTAATAAGGTAAGACTATTTACATTCTTATGAGAAGATGATATTTGTAATTCATAAGTGCTTTCTCATTATCAGGGAAGTTACAAGGAATATATATTGACAGAGAGCAGAAGTATGAGTTGAATATGAAGGGATGATATCTAAAAAATAAAATTAAGGGGTGAGAGAATAATGTACTGAGAGAAAAAAGGGAGAGATAGAATGGGCTAAATCATCTCACATAAAAGAGATAAGAAAAAGCTTTTACAGTGGAGGGGAAGAGGGAAGAGGTAAAGGGGAGTGAGTAAACCTTACTCTCATCAAAATTGGCTCAAAGAGGGAATGATGTACATTCTTTTTTCTTCTTTTTTTATTAAAGCTTTTTATTAACAGAACATATGAGTAATTTTTCTATATTGACCTTTGCAAAAATTTTTGTTCCAAATTTTTCCCCTCCTTCCCCCAACCCCTCCCCTAAATGGCAGACAGTCTAATACATCTTAAATATGTTAAAATATATGATAAATCCAGTATATTTATACATATCTATATAGTTATCTTACTGCACAAGAAAAATCAGATCTAGAAAAAGAAAAAAAACAAGAAAGTAGGAGGGGTTGGAGATAAAAGAAGGGGGTAGTGATAGAAGGGAGGGCAGATTGGGGAAGGAGATTGTCAGAAGCAAAATATTTTTGAGGAGAAATGGTGAAAATAGAAAAAGAGAATAGAGTAAACAGTGGGGATAGAGGTGGAGGGGAGGATTGAAGGAAATACAGTTAGCTATAGTAACTGTAAATTTCTCTGATAAAGACCTTATTTCTCAAACATTTAGAGAACTGAATCAAATGTATAAAATTAAGAGCCATTCTCCAACTGATAAATGATCAAAAATTATAAACAATTTTCAGAGGGAGTGATAAAAACTATCTATAGCCATTATAAAAAAATCTTTAACTCACTATTGATTGGGTAAGTGCAAATTAAAACAATTAAGAGACTATTTCATATCTATTAGATTGGCTAATAGGATAGAAAAGGAAAGTGAAATGGTGGAGGGGATGTGAGAAAAATGATACATTAATCCATTGTTGGTGGAGTTGAGAACTGATTCAACCATTCTACAGAGCAATTTGGAACTATGCCCAAAGGTCTATAAAACCATGTATACTCTATGACCTAGCAATATCATTACTAGATTTGTATACCAAAAGAAATAAAAAATAGAAATGGATTTATATATACAAAAATATTTATAGCAGCTCTTTTCTGGAGGCAAAGAATTGGAAAATGAGGGGATACCTGTAAATTGGGGAATGGATGAACAAATTGTGGCATGTGACTATGAGGGAATAATACTGTGATATAAGAAATGATAGGCAGGATACTCTCAAAAAACCTAGAAAGACTCACAAGTTTGTGAAAAGTGAAATGTATTTTGTACAAAATAACAACAATATTGTAAGACCATCTGTGAATGATTTAACTATTCTTAGCAATATGATGATCCATGAAAACTCTAAAGGACTTATGATTAAAAATACTATCTCTAACAAGAGAAAGAATTGATGGTGTCTGAATATAGATTGAAGCATACTGTTAAATTTTTCTTTATTTTGCTTGAGTTGTTTTTTTTTATCTGTGTTTTCTTTCACAACATGACTATTATAAAAATGTTTTGAATGACCACATATGTATAACTTGTATCAAATTGTTTGCCTTCTCAATGGGCATGGAGAATGGGGAGAGAGTAATGGAAAAAAATTTGTAATTCAAAGTTTTAAAAATGAATGTTAAACAATGTTTTTACTTATAATTGGAGGGGGGAATGGAATACTAAAATAAGGTACAAAAAATCCTTGCAAAATCATGGGGTCACATGTAACCCTGGCAGACATACATTGTAGGCATTAAACAAATGTTAATACTTAAAACAATAATTATTATTATGCACACAGCACAAGTAATCATCCCATAGTACAATTTACATGAAATTCATGTCACTAGCATATAAGTAGACATAGCACAATGAAGATATTATTTCAACAAGCTGTTTCAGTAACTAAATGTCTGAATTATGTGCAGGATATAGTACATGCATACTTATAATACACAAGCAAACAAGCATAAACAGCAAAAACAAAGCAGTAAAAATTCCAGTGCACCTACCTAATAACAAAATATGAATAAATATCAGCAAAACCATGCATAGCTAGTAAAAATGCCTAACGTACATGCAAGATAGATACTAGTATATCAGAAGATAAACATGACCACAAAAATAATAAAACTCATACATGAAGCAATTAACAAATGAATCAGTGAATATATGTACTTCTGAGTGAGGAACACACATGTCAATTGTGAATATGAATTTTTTGCAATAATAATAGCCAAATCCTTAAATATTTCTTAGATCTTAACAATTCTGTGATTGTGGCCAAATTTTTCTTATCTTCTCTAGGTCATAGTCCATGTCTTATAGTCTCATAAGTCTAGTCTATGATCACTGGATCATACCTTGTTGAAAAACTGTTCTATAAAAAGGTTCTGAAAGCCTAACATTTGTCAATTAACAGCTTCAGACCAGCTTTTTCTAGTCTGTGCAACACCTCACATTGTCTTTCTTTTTTTAAAAAAATTCTCCTTTTATAAATTTGATAAACATAAATAAATATGTTCATTTCCATAATAAGAAAGTAATTGTATATGTAACTATGAACTCTATTAGATACAATTTATTTAAAGTATGTAGTAAATTTAATATGACAGTAGCAATACTTTTTATTATTTTTTAAATTTTTTTTGACAGTAGCAATACTAATGTCCCATCTGAACTTTATTCTACTCTCTCAATTAAAAAACCAACTATTTATTTGATTAATTTTTTTTTCTATTTTCCTTTGCATTATTATCATTCTTATCCATTTTGTTTCCATAGCCATTCACTCAAAATAAAAGTTTTCTCTTGGAACAAGTAAGTATAGTAAAAAAATGAATTTACACATTGACTATATCTGAAAATATATATATCATTCTGTGTATATGACCACCATCTCATTAAGAAGCATGCTTTGTTGTTGATCTTTTCAGTATCTCTCCAAAGACTGAGATCATCAAGGCACCCCAATACTGCTAAGGAACTCACGTTTCCAATTTCATTCCGTATTATGCTTTAAGACAGTTTCAAACTAGTAAAATCCAGGTCCCCAAACAAAAAAACAGTCTTATTCTTTTCTTCTGCCATAGGAATCTGGTAATGTCCACTGAATAAATCCAGAGATTTATTTTATTTGGAGAGATTTGGAAAACTGCAAGCTGCTTAACAGACAGCCTAAAACATCTTAAACCTATGTTGTCATTATTGGTTCACTTAATTTAAAATCTAGTAGTCTACACACATGCGTATCTTTTTTATTCTTCTACACCAAATACTTTTTGTGATAGTTATGGGCTGCTGGACTTCATAATGATACTGTTATTCAACAGTCCTCAATCAATTTTTTCCAGAGATCTATCATATCTACCCTTTCTAAGATTCTATTCACATTTTTAAAACTTCTTTCCTGTTTATTTTTTGGTTAAATTTATCTGGTTCTGAGAGGGAAAAGTTGAGATTCCCTTTTAGTATAGTTTTACTGTTTATTTCCCCTTCCTGTAATTCACATGACTTCTCCTTTTTGGAGAAGTTTTAGCAATTTGGATGCTGTATTACTTGGTGCTACTTATAATATAATTTCATTAGCTATAGTACTTTTTAGGAAGAAGTAGTTTCCTTACTTATTTTAATTACATTTATTTTTGCTTTTGCTTTATTTGAGATCATGATTACTGTACCTGCTTTTTTTTTTTTTAACTTCAGCTGAAGCTTAATACATTCTTTTCTATCCCCTTACCTTTACTCTCTGTGTGTCTCTATGCTTCAGGTATGTTTCTTGTAAACAATTTGTTGTAGGATTCTTGTTTTCAATCCACTCTGCTATCCACTTCCATTTTTTGGGTGAGTTCACTCCATTCACATTCACAGTTATGATTATTAACTGTGTATTTCCCTCTATTATATTTTTCCTCCTAGTTATCCTTCTCTCTTTCCTTTAACCTTTACTGGGGTTTTATTTCTGACCACCATCTCCCCCAATCTGCTCTTCCTTCTGTCAATTCCCCAACCCCCAAATACACTCTTTCCTTAAGTATTATCTTCCTAAGTAGGTCTACTAATAGTTTATTCCTTTAAATCCTTTGTTCTCTCTCTCTCTCTCTCTCTCTCTCTCTCTCTCTCTCTCTCTCTCTCCCTCTCTTGCCTTTTTATGCTGGTCTTAAGCCTTGCATTTGCTAATTAAAATTTTTTTCAATTCTTTTTTTTTTTTCATTAGGAAAACCTCAGAATCCTCTATTTAATTGCCTGGCAATTCTTTCCCCTGAAGAATTTTGCAGTTTCATTGGTTAGGTGATTCTTGGCTCCTAGCTCCTTTACTTTCCAGAATGTCTATGCCCTCTAATCCTTTATTGTAGAAATTCCTAAATCCTGTGCAATCTTACTGTGATTGCAGAATATTCGGATTGTTTCTTTTTTGGCTACTTACAATATTTTCTCCTTGACCTGGGATTTCTGGAATTTGGCTATGATGCACCTGAAAGTTTTCATTTTTTGAATCTCTTTCAGGAAGTTATCAGTGGACTCTTTCAATGTCTATTTTACCCTCTGGTTCTGGGATATCAGAGAAGTTTTCTTTGATAATTTCTTGAAGTATGATATCCAGATCTTTTTTTTTGATCATGACTTTCAGGTAGTCCAATAATTCTTAAATTATCCTTCCTGGATCTATTTTCCAGGACAGTTATTTTTCCAATGAAATATTTCACATTTTCTTTATTTTTTCATTCTTTTGATTTTGTTTGATTCTTAATGTCTCATAGAGTCATTAGCTTTTGCATGTCCTTTTCTAATTTTTAAGGAGTTATTTTCTTCAATTAGCTTTTTTACTTTCTTTTCTATTTGGCCAATTCTACTTTTTTTTTCTTTTGTGAGACAACTGGAATTAAGTAACACACCCAAGGTCACTGCTAGAAAGTGTTAGATATCTGAGACTGGATTTGAACTCAAGTCCTGCTGACTCCAAGACCAGTGTTCTATCCATTTCGCTCTCTAGTTATCCTGACAATTCTACTTTTTAATGAGTTGTTTTCTTCAGCAAATTTTATACATTTTTTCCAATGTTTGTATCTCCTTTTTGAATCTGTTGACTTTTTTCATAATTCTCTTGCATGATTCTCATTTCTTTTGCCATTTTTTCTTCTACTTCTCTTATTTTATTTTTAAATTCCTTTTTAAGCTCTTCCAAGAGGTTTTTTTTAGACCTGAGATGAATCCACATTTTTCTTTGAGGCTTTGAATAAAGGCATTTTGATATCATTGTCCTCTTCAGAGTTTGTGACATTGTTTTGATCTTTCCTGTCACCATAATAACTTTCTATGGTCAGGCTCTTTTTGTTGTTGTATTTGTTTTGCTCAATTTTTTTCTAGCCTATTTCATTACTTTAAAATTATTTGGGGGGGGAGGGACGACTGTCCCAAGCTTCTTATGCTTTGTGCTGTATGCATAGTATAGAGCAGGTACGATGGAGGTCCTGGCTGCTTACCTGGCACTGTGCCAGGGAGACTAACTTCTCACTTAATGCTATGTTGTGTCCTATGAGGAACCTGGTGCTGTGATAGGGCCATGGGAGAAAGAGATGCCTAACTACTCAACCGCTGCTGCACAAGGACTCAAGGGAGGGATCTAGTTTTATAATGGGGCCCGTAGGGGCCAGGCTGCTCATCTGACACTGTGTTGGAATCACAGGAGTCTGGCTGCTCATCTGGTACCAACTGGAACTGGGGTCACAGTGGGGTGTTGCTGGCCACTGATGCTGTACTGGGGCCATCTCAGTCCCTGACTTGTGCACAGGTTCAGGACCTGCTACTGTTTTGGTGAGTCAGGGCCTGCTACTGGCTTGCTGAGACACTTCCTGCCTTGAACTGTGTTCATCTTTTACCTAGCTGAGACAGACCTTTCCTGCCAACATTCCAATTTATCTTGGACTGGCAAGTTGTTTCACCCCATCTTTTTGTTGATTCTGCTATTTGAGAATTCATTCAGGGATGCTATTTTATGATTGCTGGGGAGTGAATTTGGAAGAGTACAGATGACTTGCTTTCTCAACTATCTTGACTCCAATAGTCCTTTAAAATATATTCTGAAGTCTTACATAAATATTAAAGGATCTTCATAGATGGGTCCTGGAATATCTGAGTATCAGTGAGTTGTTTTCTGTGGGTTGCTTCCCAGGAATATCCCACGACCCATATTCTCTCATTCTTCTGAAGTTGGAGAAACCTCAAAGTCAAATATCTCAGAAAACAGTTCTGAGCATGAGAGGTTAGTTAGTTCTCTCATGATGTATACTGTCCTTCTGTATTTTTCTGCATAGTTTGCATGGATAGTCAAAATATTGGCTTGTTATTTACAGTATCTGGCTACTGTTTTGAATAGTTTGGCATTGGTTTTGATCAATACTGACACTCCTGATAGACTTCATGGATCTGGATAGAATCCTGTTGAAACCAACAAATTCTTTAGGGAATTCCAAGCTTATTTGAATGTATCCCAAATATAATTAGCCCCTATCACTCATTCCACCAAGACATACTCTTTTCATAGTCTGCAAAGTTATTTTTCTTACATGCCTCTGATCAAAAGTTTGATGATAGAATGAAAACTTGGCAGACATTATCTAGGACAGCATTGTATTTGACATTTTCACCTTTACCTTTATAATGCAGGTCTGATAGACCATCAAGCCAGTGACTCATCATCTGGAATGGAATATTCCACAATCTATTTAGAAGAAATTGTTATAGGTGGAAGTTAGTATCGGGGAATGAATTAAGAGGATGATCCTGGTCTTTGCCTAAGGTAGGATCCTTCTGACTCAGTTTCCCAGTGGTGATCTTTTGACTAAGAACCCACCTGATTATTCCTAAATCTTGCTTAAAGTGGAATTGTTAAAACTAGGACAATCACCTGAGTTAAATTAAAACTGAGTTAATGATGCTTTATCCTGTATGCACATACAGGATCTCAGATCAAGACCGGAAGGACTGGTTTTGATACTATTTAAATCATGTCCCTGATTTTTCCTCTTTTAACAAATTTCTGTAATCAGAGCAAGTGGTCAGTGGAAGATATGAGGAACAACACCAGTATATAGATGATATTTTGATTTACTATAAAATTTTTGCTGCTATAAAATTTTTAACTCTCTTGCTTCCTGGGGCTAGAGTTTCTTTGTTTAAAGGCCCACTTTGGGGGGAGGGGGCGGAGCCAAGATGGTGAAGTGAAGACACAACTCTTTATGTCCTCCTCTGACCTTCTCTCAAATCAGCAGAATATTAAGACTCTGAACTGATTTTTAAGTCAAAGAATCCAGAAATATTTGGACTACAAAATATTCCTTGAAGAAGGTACCCTTGAAGAGCTCATACAGGTCTGTATCAGTCGGGCAGGGGTTTGAGCAGTTTGCTGGGTGCAGCTCCAGAAGACAGGACAGGAAGTCTGGTAGGACTCAGCCTGGCAGAAATTCTAAACACCTGGGGAGTCTATCTGAGGCTCTTGGGAAGCTCAGACCTGATTGCAGGCAGGTGCTCTGGCAGATCTGCCTTTTGTAAAAGGCAGTTTGTAGCTCATTGCACATATCGGTCCCAGTTCAGAGAGCCCAACACTGGAAGTTAATTAGCAGAATTGCCTCCGGGCAAATTACCACAGCTCCTCCTCCTCTGCTTTGTACAGACCCCAAGCTTTTTAAAAAATGAGTAAGAAAAAGAAGAGAGCTCTCACCAAAGACAGGTTTTATGGAGAGAAAGAAGGGCAGACCCCAGATCCTGAGATTCCTATAGGCAAAGCAACTCCAGAGAAAGCCACCAAGGGAGACATGACCTGGTCTCCCTTTCACGGGGCCTTTCTGGAAGACTGCATAAAGAATCTCAACAGAGAGTTAGATGAAAATCCAGCAGACTGGATTAAAAAACAGAATCCAAAAATATGTTGTTTACAAGAAACACATCTAAAGCATAGAGAAACATACAGGCTAAAGGTAAAAGGCTGGAGCAGAAACTATTATGCTTCAGGTGAACAAAAAAAAAGGAGGGGTAGCAATCCTGATCTCAGATCAAGTAAAAGCAAAGATAGATCTAATCCAAAGAGATAAGGAAGGAAACTATATTTTACTAAAGGGTACCAAAGATAATGTAGCAATTCAATACTAAATATATATGCACCAAGTGATATAGCATCCAAATTCCTAGAGGAGAAATTAAGAGAGATGCAAGAAGAAACAGGCAATAAAATTATACTAGTGGGGGATCTCAACCTTGCTCTCTCAGAATTAGATAAATCAAACCACAAAATAAATAAGAAAGAAATTAGAGAGGTAAACAAATTATTAGAAAAGTTAGGTATGATAGATCTTTGGAGAAAATTGAATGGAGACAGTAGGGGTTTACTTTTTTCTCTGCGGTTCATGGAACTTATACAAATATTGACCATGTGTTAGGGCATAAAACCCTCAAAATCAAATGCAGAAAGGCAGAAATAGTAAATGCATCTTTTTCAGATCATGATGCAATAAAAATCACATGCAATATAAGGCCAGGAGAAAATAGACCAAAAGTTAATTGGAAATTAAATAATCTAATCCTAAAGAATGAATGGATAAAAGAGAAAATCATAGACACAATTAATAATTTCATCCAGGAGAATGACAATAATGAGACAACATATGAAAATTTGTGGGATCCGGCCAAAGCGGTTATAAAGGGCAATAATTTTATATCTCTAGATGCTTACTTGCATAAAACAGAGAATGAGAAGATCAACAAATTGGGCTTACTATTAAAAAAACTAGAAAAAAGGGCAGCTAGATGGAGCAGTGGATAGAGCACCAGCCCTGAAGTCAGGAGGACTTGAGTTCAAATCTGGCCTCAAACACTTATCACTTCCTGGCTGTGTGACCTGGGCAAGTCACTTAACCCCAATTGCCTCAGCAAAAAACAAAACAAAACAAAAAAACTAGAAAAAGAACAAATTAAAAACTCTCAATTAAATACCAAGTTGGAAATTCTAAAAATAAAAGGGGAGATTAATAAAATTGAACATAAGAAAACTATTGAATTAATAAATAAAACTAAGAGTTGGTTTTATGAAACACCCAATAAAATAGATAAGCCTTTAGTTAATTTGATTAGAAAAAGGAAAGAGGAAAATCAAATTGTTAGTCTCAAAATGATAAGGGAGAACTTTCCTCCAATGAAGAGGAAATTAGAGTGATAATTAGGAGTTACTTTGCCCAACTTTATGCCAATAAATTTGGTAATCTAAATGAAATGGAGGAATATCTACAAAAATATAGATTGCCTAGGTTAACAGAAGAGAAAATAAATTATTTAAATAGCCCCATTTTAGAAAAAGAAATAGAACAAGCTATTAATCAACTCCCTAAGAAAAAAATCTCCAGGGCCAGATGGATTTCCATGTAAATTCTACCAAACATTCAAAGAACAAATAATTCCAATACTATATGAACTATTTGAAAAAATAGGGAAAGGAGGTACCAAATTCCTTCTATGATACAGATATGGCGCTGATAGCTAAATCAGGTAGGGTGAAAACAGAGAAAGAAAACTATAGGCCAATTTCCCTAATGAATATTGATGCAGAAATTTTAAATAAGATATTAGCAATGAGATTCCAGAAAATCATACCCAGGATAGTACACTATGACCAAGTAGGATTTATACCAGGAATGCAGGGCTGGTTCAATATTAGGAAAACTACCAGCATAATCAATTATATTAATAACCAAACTAACAAAAATCATATAATTATCTCAACAGATGCAGAAAAAGCATTCGATAAAATCCAACACCCATTCCTATTAAAAACACTAGAGACTATAGGAATAAATGGGCTTTTCCTTAAAATAATTAGTAGTATCTACTTAAAACCATCAGCAAGCATCATATGAAATGGAGACAAACTAAACCCATTCCCAATAAGATCAGGAGTGAAACAAGGCTGCCCACTATCACCATTACTATTTAATATTGTATTTGAAACATTAGCTTTGGCAGTAAGAGAAGAAAAAGAGATAAAAGGAATTAGAGTAGGTAATGAGGAAACCAAATTATCACTCTTTGCAGATGACATGATGGTATACTTAGAGAACCCTAGAGACTCAACTAAAAAACTACTAGAAACAATTCACAACTTTAGCAAAGTGGCAGGATTCAAAATTAATCCACATAAATCATCAGGATTTTTATATATTACCAACAAAGTTCAGCAGCAAGAGATACAAAAAGAAATTCCACTCAAAATAACGGTTGATAGCATAAAATATTTGGGGATCTATCTGCTAAGGAAAAGTCAGGAACTATATGAATTAAACTACAAAACACTTTCCACACAAATAAAGTCAGACCTAGTCAATTGGAAAAACTTCAAGTGCTCATGGGTAGGCCGAGCGAATATAATAAAAATGACAATACTACCCAAACTAATTTACTTATTTAGTGCCATACCAATCAAACTCCCAAGAAATTATTTTACAGATCTAGAAAAAAATAGTAGCAAAGTTCATTTGGAAGAACAAAAGGTCAAGGATTTCAAGGGAATTAATGAAAAAAAAAGGCAGACGAAGGTGGCCTTGCTGTACCAGATCTAAAACTATATTATAAAGCAGCGGTCATCAAAACCATTTGATACTGGCTGAGAAATAGAGCAGTCGATCAGTGGAATAGGATAGGATATCAGGACATACCAGGCAATAACTTTAGCAATTTAGTGTTTGATAAACCCAAAGACCCCAGCTTCTGGGATAAGTACTCACTATTAGACAAAAACTGCTGGGAAAATTGGAAACTAGTGTGGAAGAAATTAGGGCTTGACTCACACCTAACACCACATACCAAGATAAGATCTAAATGGGTTCATGATCCAGATATAAAGAGTGATATTATAAGCAAATTAGAGGAACATAGGATAATTTAACTCTCAGACCTGTGGAGATGGAATAAATTTATGTCCAAAGAAGAACTGGAACTCTTAATTGAATACCAGATAGATAATTTTGACTATATTAAGTTAAAAAGTTTTTGTACAAAGAAAACTAATGCAGACAAGATTTGGAGGGAAACAATAAATTGGGAAAATATCTTTACATTTAAGGGTTCTGATAAAGGCCTCATTTCTGAAATATATAGAGAATTGTCTTATATTTATAAGAATTTAAGCCACTCTTCCATAGATAAACGATCAAAGGATATGAACAATTTTCAGATGATGAAATTAAAACTATTTCTAGTCATATGAAAAGGTGCTCCAAATCACTATGGATCAGAGAAATGCAAATTAAGACAACTCTGAGGTACCACTACACACCTGTCAGATTGGCTAAAATGACAGGAAAAGATAGTGACAAATGTTGGAGGGGATGTGGGAAGGCTGGGACATTGATGCATTGTTGGTGGAATTGTGACCGGATCCAGCCATTCTGGAGAGTAATTTGGAGCTATGCTCAAAAAGTTGTCAAACTGTGCATACCCTTTGACCCAGCAGTGTTTCTATTGGGCTTATATCCCAAAGAGATCTTAGAGGAGGGAAAGGGCTCCATATGTGCAAGAATGTTTGTGGCAGCCCTTTTTGTAGTGGCTAGAAACTGGAAACTGAAGGGATGCCCATCAATTGGAGAATGGCTGAATAAATTATGGTATATGAATGTTATGGAATATTATTGCTCTGTAAGAAACGACCAGCAGGATGATTTCAGAGAGGCCTGGAGAGACTTGCATGAACTGATGCTGAGTGAAATGAGCAGAACCAGGAGATCATTATACACGGCAACAACAAGACTGTAAGATGATCAATTCTGATGGACATGGCTCTTTTCAACAATGAAATGTTTCAAACCAGTTCCAATTATTCAGTGAAGAAAACCATATACACCCAGAGAGAGGGTTGTGAAATGTGGACCACAACAGAACATTTTCATGCTCTCTATCGATGTGTGCTTGCATTGTGTTTCCTTCTCTGATTTTTTTTTCTTGTAGATACAATTCTTCTTGCACAACAATGATAAGTGTGGAAATATGTATACATATATTCGCTTTGTCAAGTATTTTAACATAATTAACATGTAGTGGATTTCCTGCCATCTAGGGGAGGGGTGAGGAGTAGGGGGAAAAATTTTTTAACAGAAAGCTTTGTAAGGGTCAATGTTGAAGAACTACCCATACATATATTTTGCAAATAAAAAGTTTTAATTAAAAAAAAGGAATGAGCAGAACCAGGAGATCATTATATGCGGCAACAACAATACTATATGATGATCAATTCTGATGGACATGGCTCTCTTCAACAATGAAATGCTTCAAACCAGTTCCAATTGTTCAGTGAAGAAAGCCATATACACCCAGAGAGAGGAATGTGAAATGTGGACCACAACATAGCATTTGCATGCTCTCTATTGATGTTTGCTTGCATTGTGTTTCCTTTCTCTGATTTTTCTTTCTTGTAAATACGATTTTTCTTGCACAACAAAGATAAGTGTGGAAATATGTATACATATCTTCGATTTGTCAAGTATTTTAACATAATTAACATGTAGTGGATTTCCTGCCATCTAGGGGAGGGGTGGGGAGTAGGGGGGAAAATTTTTTAACAGAAAGCTTTGTAAGGGTCAATGTTGAAGAACTACCCATATATATGTTTTGCAAATAAAAAGCTTTAATAAAAAAAAAAAAGGTGCACTTTGCCTAAGTATTTGGGGCCACCTCCCACCTTCCCTTTTGCTCTTTGAGAGAGGGAGCAATCTTAGTACCCCCTGATCAGGCTAAGGTTTTTAGGACCCTGAAAGGTAAACTAATCTACTGCCTAGAACCTTTTACATTATGACTGTTAAAAAGGCCTCCACATGTGTCCCTTTTAGGGACTTCAAACTGATTTCAGTTTTGTTAACACCTGTACTAAAAGCCTTCCTTTGTATGGCTCTAGGAGGAGCTGGGGGAGATCTTACTCACTGAAGGACACATTATTCCATCCATTGCCCCTACTCCTTTGAGGAAACAAAAGCAAGATTTTTGGGGAAACATTCTTTGGTATTTATCCTAGGAAAAGCTAGAGAGGCATTTATGATAGCCTCATCTCCCCCACAGCTTTCCTCTGAGTGGGGTTCCTGGTTACTGTCCCAGTAATCTTCATATTAACTATACTTTTGTTTATTCTTTCTCTTGCTCATATGTAGTCCTTGCATTTTTAATATACTTGTGATAGTTGTTCCTTCCAGACTCCAAATTCTAACCACTTGGTCAACCTGAAATCACCTGAGACCTGATTCTGTCATTCAGCTGCTGACACCATCTACAAGTCACTTGTATTACCCTTTTCAGTCTAGATCCCATTGGGTGGGCCAGCTATACACCCCTTGTCAGCCTGAAGCAGTTCCAGAAGATGAGACCTTCGTCCCTTTGCCCCAAATGAACCTGGGTCTGGACTGCTTGAGGTGGGAGTGATGTGACATTGGCCCCAGGCCTCCACAGTGCTCTGGTTCTATGGCTGCTAGATGTCAATCTGTTCTGTGATGACAGGGTTTCCAAGACAGTGGGAGTTGGTGGAAGTGGGGTCTCTGATTCATGCTTATTGTTTTAAGCAGCAATATCCTGTCACAAGCTTGCTTATGCCTTTAATCATTAGAGTAGTTCAAGATTTAGCTAAGTTCAGGAGTAGCGAAAGTGGTTCCTGAAAGCTTCCATTGATATGTGTGTGTTGGTTCTAAATGGTAGAGGGAGGATTACAGTTAATACTAAAGAGGGACCACATTGAAGACCTAAGTCAGGAAGATGCCCTAGTGGAAGAAATATATTGGGGTGAGAAATCTTCAAACTAGGCTAGGCCTAAATCACGTGATCTTTATTCCCAGAGCAGGAAGATCAGGTCTTGGGCCCAGGTTGCAGGAAGTAACATGATCTCTAGACCTAGAGGTCTCTAAAGGCCAATGATCCTGTCTGTGACAGGAAATGACAGGAGTGACATGGCCCCATAGGAAGCAGACAACATTGGTGACCATTGGTCAATAATGATGTTTACTTCTTTTAGTCTATCCAATGAAAAGGCTTGGGTCTTTTACTATTTAACCAGCTTTACTGCTTCTGCTTTGTCAGGTTGACAAGCACATGGATGTCTCCCAGGTGTGCTTGGGCCTCTCTCTGCAGGGACTAAATAACCGCTTTCTCTTTGTACCTGAAGATGTCTCTGATTAGTTAATTTGGGAAAGGGGGTCTAGCACCCCTCCCCATACAACTAGTCCCTGTCACTCATTCCACCAAGACATACCCTTTTCATAGTCTGCAAAGTTATTTTTCTTACATGTCTGTGATCAAAAGTTTGATGATAGAATGACAACTTGACAGACATTGTGCAGGACAGCAGTGTATTTAACATTTTCACCTTTACCTTTATATGTTGCTGCCACCAAGCATCTCTTTAGTTTTTGTGTAACAATTGTTTCAATAACCTTTTACAAAGATGATAGTTATCATCACTATATCCAGAGTTTGAAATCTTGAGTAGTGACAGTTTAGCTGCCATTTTCTGATGAATCAATATATGTATCACCTGAAAAATGTGAGTCTAAATTTTGGTCATTGAGGAGCCTGTGGAGAGATATTATTGTAAAGAGATTCATTTTCACTATCATTCTGAAGAAACAGTGAACTGAGATACCTTGAGAGAAAACATGAGAAGACAAAACAAAAGATGAAGAAAACTTCTTTTCTAATAGAATTGCTTTAATTTTCTTTAATTTTCTGCTGTAAAGAAATAATATAAAGAGAATTGCTTGAAGAACCTATGAAAAGATAAAAGTGTTTTAGTTGTCATTCTGGAAATTCCTTGCCATTACTTGCAAGAGACAGAGAAGGGTCAAAAAGAATAATTTAATTCTTGAGAGAACTCTTATATTGTGAATAAATAAGGATTCTTGGGAGATATTAATTGCAATTCTGAAAGATGAATGGTAAGTAAGACTGTATTCCAAAAGTAAGGAGAAATTAAGAATAATGATGATTAGAGATGATTCTAGCTGTGAATACAATGTTAACAAAACATAGAAAATAAATTTTTGTATTTTTGTTTCAAGAGAAAATTTTTATTTATATCTTTCATTTTTTAATTACCAAAAATTTCTCCAGTATCTAGAGGTATACTGGTAATATTTAACAACTGACTCTGTGGTAGTTGGGCAGGAGTGGAGGGAGGGCATATACACTTGAAATTTAATCTGCATTTATCAACATTTTTTCCATCACTTTCTTATGGTTAGACAATCAACAAAACAAATCAAGACTTGATCTTCAATTTTTACCAATTTCAATCTGTAAATACCACTGAAATCTGAGCAATTCCTCAACAAGGTGTATTATTTTTCTGAGAAGATTTTTATCTTAGTTTTAGACAAGTCTCTTTTTACTACGACATGGATAACCTTAGGTTTGTCCCTACCCTTGTCCATACATGATATATTTCTTTCTGATTTTGGGGATATTGTAGTGCTGCCTTGCTCTCCTCATTCTTACTCCTGGAACACAGGCTCTGCCCTATCCACATATGAAGCATTTATTTCAGATGTAGAGAATCTGGTTTTATGCTCATCTGCAAAGAATCTTTTATTTCTGCCCTAAATATACCTCTAAATTTACTGGTCCCTCCCTTTGCTTATTAAAGTTAAAATCTCCTTCTATCTCAGAAGGTGCTTTGAAAGCATTCCTATAATGGTTTGTTTTGGCCTAACTTAGAACTCCTCTATTTCTGTACAGATACTTTCAATACATTCAAAATGTCATTATGTTTATATTTATAATCTGTACCTATATCAGAAGATTCCTATATGTCTATATCTGTAACAGGACAAATAGCACTCACATTTTCAACTGAATCATCCATAAGAACATATATTTAAGAAATTTATCCTCTCAACATTAAAAATGGAGCAAAATTTTAGTAATGTAATAAAGCAATGAAACATGAAATGCACTTACAGTGAAAAAGATATTCAATTATTATCAATGCAGAACAACATTCATGTAACAATAATTAAGACATATTAAGTCATATCATGCAAATAAAATTTACTTGTAAGGATCCAGCAATACTCATAATTATTACATTAATACATGCATTGCATAGCAGAGTTTTGTAATTATATTTGCCATAGGAATGCAGAAAATTTATCAAGATAGGGGAAATACCCATAAGTGACCAGAATACAGAAAAATAATAAAACCCAAAGAGGACATAATCAAAATAAGAAACAAGATTTTTACAATATTATGCTACAAAAAGAAGGAGCATACTTCAAAGAAAAAATGCATTAAAAACTTTTTTCAAATTTTGTTTTTATAATAAGAGTGAAAAAAATCTTTCAGAGGAATTGCAAGATAAGTTCAGTTCCAAAATAAAAAGCATCAAAGGAAAAAATAAAACAAAACAGTGAAATTCTTTTTTATATATTTAAAGTAAGTTTTAATTTTTTATGATATAATAACTAATTTAATTTTATGATATATTTTGTTTTTACATTCATTTCCTAATGAATACCTTCTACCCAGAGAACCATCCTTTATAACAAAGAATAAAAGAAAAAGAGAAAAAAAGCAAAGGCACAGCTGACTAAGTCCAACACTATTCATATTTCATAGTCATAGTCTTCCATGTCTGTAAAGAAAAGAAGGAAGCACATGTTCTTCTTCAGGGCCAAATGTGGTCAATATGATTAAATACTATTCTGTTTTTATTTTTTGTTATTGTTTTTGCATTTATACAGTTGTTTTCATTGTATATATTGTTTGCCCTACATTTGAATTTTTCATTTTTTTTCAGTTCCAAAAGTGTTTTTCTCCTTCCCACCTCCTGAGAACTCAAGAAAAACAAAGCTCAACAATGAAAAATCAAAATGAGACTAGGAGTTTGTTGGAATAATGCTGGGGAAACTTGTTTAAAAGAAATATAAATAATACAAGGGAAAAATAAAATAGAATTTAAAATCCCATAAGCAGAGAAATAAAAAATGAGGGGTACCCCAGAGGAGTTTCCACTTGTTCCTGGGCATGTGACCAGCAGGACTACTGATCACTTTACCTCTGAACCACCTTTATATAGGAAGAGCTACCTCCAGAAATACTTAATCCTCCCTTGAAAGATGATTTTCTAGCTACTTTCTCAGACCCCAATTCATTTTTCTTTCAAACTCTACAAACAGACAAAGGAAAAAAGGCAGCTGTCTAAGTCACTGCTGTAATTATTAACTAATCCTAGAAGCACCAGATCCTCTGGTGAGGATATAATTTCTCTGCTTTGGGAAATTGTTAAAATAAACCTTTTCCCTTTCTCTTTATATATGAGCTCATAACCAGTAGATGCTGGCTTAAAACTCTTTCCCTTCTGCACTTCTTTGTTGCCTCCCTTAATATCCCATTTAAGTATTGGTACACAGAGTTTAATAATTAACCAAGGTTTTTAATAGCATAGGCATTAAGGTAACACTTAGATATACAATGCTCAAAACACTGTGGGATTAGTCAGTTCAAAGTGATAACAAACTGCTTTCTCTTTCTAGGAGATGTGAAAAGCAAGAGTTGGGGAGAGTAGCATGGGGAAAGCTTTGCCTTTTAGACTAGAACATCCCCCACCCTCCTAGCCAATCTTTATTTCATCTTCTCTAGATCAGGATTTCTTTAACTTTCCCCCCACCTTTTTCCCCATTTCTTTAACTTTGACCCCATTTTGCCTGAGAAATTTTTACATGACACCAAAGTATATAGGTGTACTGAAAAGGTATATAAATCAAACATTTACTGATAATAAATCATAATTTTGCAACTCCACATTCAGTTACATGGTACCACCACAGTTTAAGAAGTTCACCACATCAGATCTCAATTTTGGGACAGTTTTGCAAGACTCAATCTTCCCACTCTGAAGTTGGAAAATCCACTCATTCTCCCGGCTTGGCCATTATGAACCTCTCTAACTATAGACTCTCATGGCTGCCCTTCACTCCTAAGGTCAAGTCTATTCTCCCTCAAGGAAATCCATCATTCTCTCAGAAACCACTGAGAACTGGAAATAACTGCAAATAAATAAAAGTGCCATAATTTACCCATCTCTATTTCCCAAATATTGCCAAGTTCTGGAAAGGATATTGCATAATTAGGGGTTGATTATTACAATGGTTTGGTTTTTTGTCTCTTCTTTGCATATATTATTCTTTTATTTTAAGAGGTCAAGACTGTTTGAATTATCCCTTTCCCTGAAACCTAAAACTTTCTTTATTCCTTAGTCTTTTAGGAGGGGTTGGCTGGGTTTGAAGGGGCATGGAATCAACAACTCTAAAGGTGATTGGAGCAGACTGAAATCAAAAGTCTCTTTCCAAGAATTATTTTTTAAAAATTGGAAAAGTGAAGCATCAGATGGAGAAAAGGCAATCATTTATCAAAAGAATCTTGCCTGGCACTTGGGTCATGGAACACCCCACATACTACAATCTGGATCCATGCTTTATCATGATCATACTGGTTATTTTTTTCTCTAGCCTGAATACCTAGACCAGAGATCATAGCCTGCAATCCTTAAACTTTTAATCTCTGGAGCTCCCCGGGCCTTCTGGACCTGCTGCTATCTTGATTGGTAAGTACCTCCCATGGATCAAGTCAGAACAGATCCTGGACAATCATTTTTTTAAATATATAAAGCTTTTTATTTACAAAACATATGAGTGATTTTTCAACATTGACCTTTGCAAAAACTTTTTTTCCCAAGCTTTTCCCCTCCTTCCCCCCAACCCCCACCCCTAGATGACAGGTAATCTAATACATGCTAAATAGGATAAATTATATGACAAATACAATACATGTATACATATCTATACAGTTATCTTACTGCACAAGAAACATCAGATCTAGAAAGAGAAGAAGAAAAAAAACAACCTAAGAAGGAAAACAAAATGCATGGAAATATTCACAGAAAGCGATAAAATGCTGTGTTGTGGTTCACTCTCAGTTCCCACAGGCCTCTCTCTGGACGTATATGACTATCTTCATCGCTGAACAATAGGAACTGGTTTGAATCACATCATTGTTGAAGAGAACCATGTCCATCAAAATTGATCATCGCATAGTCTTGTTGCTGTGTATAATGTTCTCCTGGTTCTGCTGATTTCATTCAGCATCAGTTCATGCAAGTCTCTCCAGGCCTCTAAGTCAGAACAGATCCTGAGCAACTATTTTGTCACCTAGGGACTCCCACTTGTAACACTAGAGAATATTCCCTGGAGGACCTAAGTCTTTTATCTCTATAACTTGTGTATTGGGGTTTCTATATCAAGCCAAGCTAGCTCTAAGGCTTCCCAATATTCCTCTGTAGTCTCTCTGCCACTGTGCTGCCATCACTCTCCTGACCTTGATTCTCAATCCTCAGACCATAATCACTTTAGTGTTGTCACTGCTACTGGACAAGAAGTGTCAAATCTACTCCTTATGTATCCCAAATGTATATTATACTACACTAAATGCTATACTAATAGTACTTGCTTAACACATAGTAAGTGTTTAAAAATGTTTTTTCTTTCATTTTTTCCCTTTGTGACTATGTCCTTACCCAAGTCTGTAATTCCTAAAGCTATTTCTGTGGCCATTTTCAAGGCTATGACCAGTGCAGGATCCAGTAGCAAAGAAAGTTAAAAAGAGGCACCAGAGGAGCACAGTTCAGATAATTTTTTGCTCTCATTCAGGTTTTACCTCATGACTATAGTTCTTGTGTTACGAGAACTGGTTAAGACTAAAAGTATGTCATGTGTCAGACTGAAGTCTCTCTAGCCCAACAGGGGCATCAGAAGCTGCCTAAAGTTAGGGGCCAGAATAAGTTAAAGTATTATGAAATGATGTGGAACTATAGATTCATAGTAAGAATCTGATCTAACCAAATTGGATTGACCCTATCTATTAGGGTTATAAGGCTATATATGGGTTTTTTGGGGGAAGGGGAGGAAGGGGTGATCTTTTTGCAAGATAATTGGAATTAAATGACTTGCCCACTGTCATAAAGCTAGTTAGTGTTAAGTGTTTGAGGCTGAATTTGAATTCAGACTTTCCTAACCTGTATGAGGCTATATTTTATTTATTTTCACAATTTTAATTTTATTGTATGTCAGGCACTACATTTATTTTTTAAATAATATCTTTTTCTTTTCTTTTTTTATTAAAGCTTTTTATTTGCATAACATATGTATAGGTAGTTCTTCAACATTAACCATTACATCTGTTACAAATTTCCCCTCCCCCCACCTATTCCCCTCCCCTCCCCTAGATGGCAGGAAGTCTACTACATGTTAATTATATTAAAATATTTGACAAGTTGAATATAGGTATACATGTTTCCATACTTATCTTGCTGTGCTAGAACAATAGTATCTACATGAACAAAAAAAGATCTGATAAAGGAAACCCAATGCAAGCAATCATCAATATAGAGCATGAAACTGATATGTTGCAGTCCGTATCTCATGCCCCTCTCTCTGGATGTATATGGCTTTCTTTACTGAACAAGTGGAACTGGTTTGAAACATCTCATTGTTGAAGAGAGCCATGTCCATCAGAATTGATCATCATATAGTCTTGTTGTTGCCGTGTATAATGATCTCCTGGTTCTGCTCGTTTCACTCAGCATCAGTTCATGCAAGTCTCTCCAGGCGTCTCTGAAATCATCCTGCTGGTTGTTTCTTACAGAACAATAATACTCCATAACATTCACATACCATAATTTATTCAGCCACTCTCCAATTGATGGGCATCCATTCAGTTTCCAGTTTCTTAGCTTTTTATTTTCAAAATTTCATATAAAGATAGTTTTCAACATCCACCCTTGTAAAACCCTGTGTTCCAAATTTTTCTCCCTTCTTCCCCCTCCCTTAGACAGCAAGTAATCCAATATTGGTTAAACATGTGCAATTCTTCAACACATATTTCCACAATTATCATGCTGCACAAGAAATACCATATCAAAAAGGGGAAAAAATGAAAAAAAAAAGCAAGCAAACAACAACAAAAAAAGGTGAAAATACTATGTGGTGATCCACACTCAGCCCCCATAGTTCTCTTTCTAGATGCAGGTTGCTCTCTCCATCAGAAGTCTGTTGGAATTGGCAATCACCGCATAATTAAAAAGAGCCATGTCCCTCACAGTTGATCATCATAAAATCTTCTTGTTGATATGTACAATGTTCTCTTGGTTCTACTCATTAATTTAGTATCAGTTCATACATGTCTCTCCAGGATAAGGCTTTATTTTAAAGGGAGTAGGATAACTCAAAAGGATATTTCCATGAAAAAATGAGGTTAACCTATCAACTAAAAATACATCTTATTATCTTTTGGGTCAAGAAAATTATGGTTAAATTCTATCAATTTTATTTTAGATTTTAAGATATTAAGAATCTATCAACTCTATCTCAGGAATGGCAAGAATCACACTTATTTCAGCTTTAAGGAAGGATATTCTTTTCTCAACATATCTTTGGCAGGCAAAGGTGAGTCTGGTGAATTTTCTGACCAAAGAGACCAATTCTGAAATAAAACAATTTAAAAATGGATCTGGGCAAGATCTGAGGAGCAGATGCAGGCCAAACCTTCAGAACAGGACTTTAAAAAACATGCATTACCTTAGCATATCAAAGCAGGTATCCTCAGGACATAGCTTGTTAGTCTTTATATTGTGACCCAGATTTCCCCTTGGACCTAGAGGAATCCTCTTCAACTGAGTCCCTTTCCTGAAACTTGCACAACAAAGACCCCTGTTCCAAGACTGACTACACAGAGTAACTGGAGAGAAGATCAGCTGAGCCAATGATGAGAATTGGGAATTAAGCCTGAGGTCATTCTGCTGTATAATATTTGCAGTCTCTGCAGAACACAGGATAGACACAAATAAGAATGTCATGATCAGATGACCTTCAGGCCTCCTCTACTCTGGGGAACCTCAGTTATATCTCTGCATCTACCAAGTGCAGGCTCCCATTGAAATTTCTACTATCTTACCTTCTTCCCATACTCTGCCTTGCTCAAGCCATTATTAAAACATTCTCCTATGGCTCCTTTCTAAGCAGGCTCTTCCTTCAGAAACTCTAGTAAGCAGCATCTTTTCACGCCTTAACAACTCAGTTTTGAGTTTCCCAAACTCTATGATTCTAATTCAGTTCAGAGAAAGATCTTTCCTCCCTGTTTGCAGTTATGCACCTTGTATAAGGAGTCAAGGTAATCATAGCAATTACCCCAACCGTGATGCACTAGGAGACAGCCACCCACACACAGGTCGATTCCTGGGTTTTATTTTCTTGCTTGAATAGATTGGGTAACTGGGTGCTTTATATGGACTTTGTGTCCTCACTCCCTCTCCTAAGAGGTGGTGCCAAAGGTTGGAGGAAGGGAGGTACAGAGAGTATGGTCCCTCTTGTCAAGAAGTTATTTTTAAAAATCTCAGAATTGTCTGGCTGGAAGCAAATGAGGTCCCATTGGACTGGGGCAATACTCTTCTTCTTTATGACTTTTATACTACTATAGTCTATGTGTGTAGTGTACTTCTGTGTTTATTTCTGTATTAATAACTATTTGATCATATTGGATACCCATACTATCAATCAATTAATAAGTATTTATTAAATACTTGCACTGTGTTAGATGCTGATACAAATACAAATAAAATAATTCCTCTTCTTACTCAATATCTTTTTAAATCTCTCCATTATATTTTAATTGAAGGTAGAACATACATAAATATGTGCAGAATAAATATAGAGAATATTATAAAATAGTTTAGTAACAGGTAGTTTTGTCAGTGAAAGTACTAGCATTCTGGGGAATCAGAAAAGGATTCATGTAAAAGATGCTCCCTGAACTGAATCTTTAAGGATGAAAGGAATTTTATGAGTCAGGAATGAGAAGAGAGTACATTCCAAGCACGGGGGACAGCCAGTCAGGGCAAAAGCAGAAATGGGAAATGAAGTGTTGAGTCTGAAGAACAGAGAGAAAATCAGTTTGGTTAAATCACAGTGCAAGAGGTGGACCAATGTACAGTAAGACTAGAAGGATTGGTTGAGAAGAGGTTGTGAAGGACTTTAAAAGCTAATTGGAAGTTTGTTTTTATTATTAGCCTTTTTTTCCAAACAAAAATTCATCTTCTTTCTCTCCCATCTCCCCACTCCACGCTTGTCCAATTTAGAAAGCAAGAAAAACAAAATCCTCATTACAAATATGGATAATCAAACAAAACAAATTCTCTCATTGGCTGTCAAAAACAACAACAACAACAACAAAACCAAACAACTCATTCTGCATTCTGAATCCATTAGTTCTTCATAAGAGGTGGGTAGCGTGTTTCATCACGAGTCCCCAGGAATTATGATTGGTTATTTTATTGTTTTCACTATATAATTTTTCTCCTGAGTTCTTATCATTTAACTCTATATCAGTTCATATAAGTCTTTCCAAGTTTCTCTCAATACTTTCCCTTCATCATTTCATGTACCACAATTTATTCAAAAATTCCCCAGTTGATAAGTACTCTTTTGGATTTTTATTCCTTCCTTGCATCTGGGGCCACCTCCAGTCATCCAGTCTCCAGTAACTCTGGAGGAGAAAGTGAGACTGCACAAACCACCCTTTCTTAAATCCAATTCACTTACATGTCCTGGCATCACTTTCCTGATGGTCATCTTTGAAAGTGAAGGAGAAAAAACCAACAACCCCCACAAAAGAAGCAGCTATATATGTTCTTATACAAATGGCTCCTTTTTTCTTTCTTTAATTTCTTTGGGGAATTGATCCAATAGCAATATTTCTTTTTTAAATTTTTTTAATTAAAGCTTTTTATTCACAGAACAGATGAGTGATTTTTCTACATTGACCTTTGCAAAAAAAAAAAGTTTGTTCCAATTTTTCCCCTCCTTCCCCCACCCTCCACCCCTAGATGGCAGGTAGTCTAATACATGTTAAATATGTTAAATTATATGACAAATCCAATATATTAATGATAATCTTTAGTTCTTCTTTAGTCACAAATTCCTTCCTCCTCCACAGATCTGAGAGGTAAACCATCCTACATTCTTCTAATTTGTTTATAATATCATTCTTTATGTCTAGATCATGAATCCCTTCGGCCTTATGTTGGTATATGGTGTTAGGTGTGGGTCAATGCCTAGTTTCTTCCATACTAGTTTCCAGTTTTCCCAGCAGTTTTTGTCAAATAGTGAGTTTTTATCCCAAAAGCTGGGGTCTTTGTCAAACACTAGATTACTATAGTCATTGATTATTTTGTCCTGTCAACCTAACCTATTCCACTGATCCACTACTCTATTTCTTAGCCAGTACCAAATGGTTTTCATGACTGCTGCTTTATAATATAGTTTTAGATCTGGTACACCTAGGCCACCCTCATTTGCTTTTTTTTTCATTAATTCCCTTGAAATTCTTGACCTTCTGTTTTTTTCAGATGAATTTTGTTGTTATTTTTTCTAGGTCAGTTAAATAATTTCTTGGGAATTTGATTGGTATAGCAATAAATAAATAATTAGTTTACGTAGTATTGTCGTCTTTATTATATTAGCTCCACCTATCCAAGAGCACTTGATATTTTTCCAATTGTTTATATCTGACTTTATTTGTGTGGATAGTGTTTTGTAGTTTTGCTCATATAGATCCTGACTTTTCCTTGGCAGACATGTTCCCAAATATTTTATACTATCGACAGTTATTTTAAATGGAATTTCTCCTTGTATCTCTTACTGTTGGATTTTGTTAGTGATGTATAAAAATGCTGATGATTTATGTAGATTTATTCTGTATCCTGCAACTTTGCTAAAATTGTGGATTAATTCGAATAGTTTTTTAGTTGATTCTCTAGGGTTTTTTAAGTATACATCATATCATCTGCAAACAGTGATAATTTTGTTTCCTCATGACCTACTCTAATTCCTTTAATCTCTTTCTTGTCTTATTGCCAAACCTAGCATTTCTAATACAATATTGAATAGTAATGGTGATAGTGGGCAACCTTGTTTCACCCCTGATCTTATTGGGAATGGTTACAGTTTATCACTGTTACATATGATGCTAGCTGATAGTTTTAAATAGAGGCTACTGACTATTTTAAGGAAAAGTCCATTTATTCCTATATTCTCTAGTGTTTTTAATAGGAATGGATGTTGGATTTTATCAAATGCCTTTTCTGCAACTATTGAGATGATCATGTGTTTTTTGTTAATTTGATTATTGATATAGTCAATTATGCTAATAGTTTTCCTAATATTGAACCATCCCTGCATTCCTGGTATAAATCCTACTTGGTCATGGTGTATCATTCTGGGAATGATTTTCTGTAATCTCTTTGCTAAAATTTTATTTAGGATTTTTGCATCAATATTCATTAGGGAGATTGGTCTATAATTTTCTTTCTCTGTTTTTGTTCTACCTGCTTTAGATATCAGTACCATGTCTGTGTCATAAAAGGAATTTGGTAGGAGTCCTTTATTTCCTATTTTTTAAAATAGTCTATATAGGGGCAGCTAGGTGGCGAAATGGATAGAGCACCAGCCCTGAAGTCAGGAGGACCTGAGTTCCAATCTGATCTCACACACTTAACATTCCCTAGATGTGTGACCCTGGGCAAGTCACTTAACCCCAATTGCCTCAGCAAAAAAAAAAATAGTCTATATAGTATTGGAGTTAATTGTTCTTCAAATGTTTAGTAAAATTCACAAATAAATCAATCTTGTCCTGGGGATTTTTTCTTAGGGAGCTGATTAATGACTTGTTCTATTTCTTTTTCTAAAATGGGACTATTTAAATAATTTATTTCCTCTTCTGTTACTCTGGGCAATCTATATTTTTGTAGATATTCCTACATTTCACTTAGGTTATCAAATTTATTACCATAAAGTTAACTCCTAATTATTACTCTAATTTCCTCTTCATTGGTGGAAAGTTCTCCCTTTTCATTTTTGATACTAACAATTTGATTTTCCTCTTTCCTTTTTCTAATCAAATTTAACTAGAGGCTTATCTGTTTTGTTGGTTTTTTCATAAAACCAACTTTTAGTTTTATTTATTAATTCAATAGTTTTTTTTTACTTTCAATTTTATTAATCTCTCCTTTTATTTTTAGGATTTCAAGTTTGGTATTTGATTGGGGGTTTTTAATCTGTTCTTTTTTCTAGCTTTTTTAGTTGCAAGCCCAATTCATTGATTTTTCTCTTTCTCTATTTTACGCAAGTAAGCATCTAAAGATATAAAATTTCCCCTTATTACCGCTTTGGCTGCATCCCACAAATTTTGATATGTTGTCTCATTACTGTCATTCTCTTGGATGAAATTAGTAATTGTGTCTGTAATTTGCTGTTTCACCCATTCATTCTTTAGGATGAGATTATTTAGTTTCCAATTGCTTTTTGGTCTATTTTCTCCTGGCCTTATATTGCATGTGATTTTTATTGCATCATGAGCTGAAAAAAATGCATTTACTATTTCTGCCTTTCTGCATTTGATTTTGAGGGTTTTATGTCCTAACACATGGTCAATTTTTGTATAAGTTCCATGAATCATTGAGAATAAAAGTAAACTCCTTTCTGTCTCTATTTAATTTCTTCCAAAGATCTGTCATACCTAACTTTTCTAACATTTTGTTTATCGCCTTAACTTTTTTCTTATTTATTTTGTGGTTCAATTTATCTAGTTCTGAGAGGGAGGTTGAGATCCCCCACTATTATAGTTTTGCTGTCTATATCTTCTTGCATCTCTCTGAGCTTTTCTTCTAGGAATTTCCATGCTATACCACGCATATATGTTTAATATTGATATTGCTTCATTATCTATGGTACCCTTTAGTAAGATATAGTTTCCTTCCTTGTCTCTTTTAATTAACTCTATCTTTGCTTTTACTTGATCTGAGATCAGGATTGCTACCCCTGCTTTTCTTTTGTTCACCTGAAGCATAATATATTCTGCTCCAGCCCTTTACCTTCACTCTCTATGTATTATTATGCTTTAAATGTGTTTCTTGTAAACAGCATATTGTTGGATTCTGGCTTTTAATCCAGTCTGCTATCTGCTTCTGCTTTATGGGAGAATTCATTCCATTAACATTCACAGTTAAAATAACTAATTCTGTATTTTCTGCCATCTTATTTACCCTAGGTTATGCTTTTCTCTTTCCTATCCCCTTTACCTCCTCCCTACTATTTTGCTTTTGATAACCACTTCCCTCAAACAATCCTTCACTTTTAGAGCCCCCCTTTTTTACACCTTTCCCCTAATTCTTTTGTTTTCCTTCTATTAGTCTTTCCTCCCCCCCTTTCCTCCTATTTCCTTATAAGGTAGAACAAGTTTCTTTGTGATACCAAATATGTTTATTATTCTCTCAGAGCCAAATCTGATGAGATTAAGATTAACACAATGCTCATTCCTCTCCCTTCTTTGCCTCAATTATAATAGGTTTTCTTTGCCTCTACATGTGATGTAATTTCCCTCATTTTATCTCATTTTTCCTCTTCTTCCAGTGTTAACCCTTTTCTACCTCTAGTTTGTTTTTCATAGTATCATAATATCATTATCATCATAATCACAATATCATAATAATCATAATAAAATCACCCCTCATTCTCTGAGTATATCCATAACACAAATATAGTTCTCAAGAGATTTTTTTTTACTATCTTTTGTTTCTCTTGAGTTCTGTGTTTGGAGATCAAATTTTTTGTTCAGTTTTGGTCTTTTCATTAGAAATAGGTAAAATTCACCTATATCATTGAATATCCATCTTCTTTCCTGAAAGATAATGCTCATTTTATCTGGATAGTTTATTCTTGGCTATAATCCCAGTTCCTTTGCTTTCTGGAATATCAGATTCCAGGCCCTTTGATACTTTAAGGTGGAAGCTGCTAGGTCCTAGGTGATCCTAATTGTGGCTCCTGGGTATTTAAATTGGTTCTCTCTGGCTACTCGGAATATCTTTTCCTTGGTATGACCGATCTGAAATTTAGCCATGATATTCCTTGGGGATTTAATTTTGGGGTTTCTTTCAGGAGGTGATCGATGGATTGTTTCAATAGTTATTTTGCTTTCTGATTTGAAAATATTTTCTTTCATGATTTCCTGGAAGATAGTGTCTAGGTTCTTTTTTTCATCATGACTTTCAGGAAGCCCTATAATCCTTAGATTGTCTCTCCTAGATATATTTTCCAGGTCAATTGTTTTTCCTAGGAGATATTTCACATTTTCTTCTATCTTTTCTTTTTTTTTTTTTTTTGTTTTTGTTTGACTGATTCTTGAAGTCTTGTTGAGTAATTCACTTCCATTTGTTCAATTCTAATTTTTAATGCCTTATTTTCTTCAGTTACTGTTTTTAGCTCCTTTTGCAATTGACCAATTACATTATTTTTTGTTCATTGCATTATTTTCCCATTTTTTTTCAATGATCTCATTTTGTTTCCCCATATTTCTTCTCTTTTAAGATCCTTTATGCAATCTTCAAAGAAAGCCTTGTGACATGGGATCCAGCTTATGTCTCTCTTTGGGGCTTTTTCTGAAGTTGCTTTACCTTTAGGGACCTCAGGATTTGAGGTCTGTTCTTCCCTCTCTCTGTAAAAGCTATCTATAGTGAGAGTACTTTTTGGTTTTTTTTATTCATTTTTTTAAAGGTGTGAGGTTTGTTCAAGGCAAAGGAGGGACAGCTGCTTTAATTTGCCCTGGGGCAGTTCTGCTGATTGAGTTTTTTCAGATGCTGGGCAGTTCTGCTGATTGATTGATTGCTTTAGGGTGCTGTGTAATGGCAGCTAGTTCTGGTGCTCTTCAGGGGTTCAATGGTGCACAATCTACCCCCCCCCCCCACAAAAGGCAGATCTTCCAAACCACCTGCTTACAATCAGGACAGATTGGCCCAAGAGGCCCACAGAAGACTCCCAGGTGTATGGAAGGCATAACACTCTGACTCCTGCTCCAGCTCTCTGCCCCGGTCTCCCTGTGCTGCAGTCTGGGTTCAGCAGACAGCCCCCTGCCCAAAAGCAGGCCTGTTTTTAAGTTCTTCCAGGGTATCTTCTTCTAGAAATGTGTTGTACTCCAGATATTGTGGATTCTTTGACTTCAAAACCAGTCTAGAGGCTTCATCTGTTGTTGGTTTGAGGGAAGGTTAGAGGAGGTTACAGAGCCTTGTGTCTGATCTCCGCCATCTTGGCTCCACCCCTGGAAGGCCAATAGCAATATTTCTAAGTATATACACAATCTAATAGTTTTTTGGCCAAAGCTCCAAATTGTTTTCCAGAATGGCTAGATCATTTCCCAAGAGTCTATTAATGTGCCTGTTCTCCCACAGCCTCCCTAGCATTTGTCATTTTCCTTTGTCACCTTTGAGATAGTTAACTTGAGATAGAACTTCAGAGAAGATTTAGATTGTATTTATCTCTAATTATTACTTGTTTAGGACATTTTTTAATACACTATAGATAACTTGGGTTTCTTCATCTTAAAACTGTTCATCTCCTTGGAAAATTTATCAATTGGGGTAAACAGAAGAGTGACATGGTTAGTTCTGCACTTAGGAAAAATTTCTTTGTCAACTGTGTGGTGGACTCATGTAATGAGACTTGAGATGGAGGCTGTTGCAATAATCTAGGTGAAAGATGGTAAAGGCTTGAACCTAGATGGCCACTATATAAATAGAGTGAAGGAGGTTGGACTAGAGAGATATAATGGCAAGCTTTGAAAACCTCTTGCCTGTTGGTGGGTGGAGCCAAGATGGTAAAGTGAAGATGCAACGCTCTGTGTCCTCTGACCTTCTCTCAAATCAACAGCAAAATAAGCCTCTAAACTGATTTTTTAAGTCAAAGAACCCAGAAATATTTGGACTATGAAACATTTCTAGCAGAAGGTACCTTTGAAGAGCTTCATAGCAGGTCTGTTTCAGTTGGGCAGGGGGTTGAGCAGTTTGCTGGGCATCCTGGAGACAGGGCAGGAAACTGGATGGGACTCAGCAGAGCAGAAACTCTAAAAACCTGGGGAGTGTATCTGAGGCACTCGGCACACTCTGCCCTGATTGTGAGCAGGTGCTTTGGCAGGTCTGCCTTTTGTAAAAGGCAGATTGTAACCCTCTGCATAAGCAAGGTCCTAGCCCAACTGGCCCTGCACTGAAAGTTAATTATCTGAATTTACCCAGGGTAAACTACCACAGCCACCACTTCTCGGCTTTAAACAGACTCCAAGCCTTCTTGGAAGACTACAAAAAGAATCGCAAAAGAGAGCTAGATGAAAAATGGGGAAATGAATTGAGATCAGTACAAGAAGCCCTCCAAAAGGGATATGATAAAGACACCAATTTACTGAAAAACAAAATTGGTGAAATGGAAAAAGACAAACAATGCACTGAAAAACAAAATTGGTAGAGTGGAAATAAACAACAATGCACTGAAAAACAAAATTGGTGAAGTGGAAAAAGTATGCAATGAACAAATTGGCCAGCTACAAAAGGAGCTAAAAAAGATAACTGAAGAAAATAATATATTAAAAATTAAAATTGAACAAATGCAAGTGAATGACTCAATAAGACTTCAAGAATCAGTCAAACAAAAATGAAAAAATAGAAGAAAATACGAAATATATCTCCTAGGAAAAACAATTGACTTGGAAAACAAATCTAGGAGAGACAATCTTAGGATTATTGGACTTTCTGAAAGCCACAATGAAAAAAAGAATCTAAACACTATCTTCCAGGAAATCTTGAAAGAAAACTGCCCTGAGGTTTTAGAATCAGAAGGCAAAATCACCATTGAAAGAATTCACCAAACACCTCCTGAAAGAGACCCCAAAATTAAATCCCCAAGGAATATCATGGCTAAATTTCAGGACTATAGAACCAAGGAAAAGCTATTGCTGGCAACTAGAAAGAAACAATTCAAATACTGAGGAACTGTAATTGGAATCACACACGTTCTGTCAGCCTTCACATTGAAGAATCAAAGGGCCTGGAACCAGATATTCCGAAAGGCAAAGGAACTTGGATTACAGCCAAGAATAACCTATCCAGCTAGAATGGGCATTATCTTCCAGGGAAGAAGATGATCATTTAATGATATAGGTGAATTTCACCTATTTTTAATGAAAAGAGCAGATCTGAACAAAAAAATTTTACCTCCAAAAGCAGAACTCAAGAGAAGCATAAAAAGGTAAAAATTAGGAAAGAACACTTGAGAACTATATTTCTACTATGGGTATACTTAAAGATTGGGGGCATAATTTGATATTACTTTGATAATATGAAGAAGAAAACTAGAGGTAGAAAGGCTATCATACTGGGAAAAAGAAGGAAAAGGTGGTAAAATAAGGTTTAAAAAAAGAGGTAAAAATAAAGTAAAATCTCATGAAGAGGCAAAGAATTGAGGGAAAGAAGGGAGGGAGATGAGCATTGTGTAAATCTTACTCTCATCAGATTGAGCTCTAAAAGAACATATCAGACACATTTGGTTTCACAGAGAAACTTGTCCTTCCTTATATGGAAGTGGGAGGGAAAGGAAGAAAAGAAAGGGATAGAGTAATAGAAGGGAAAATAGAAGAATCAGGGGAAAGGAGTAAAAAAGGGGGAGAGGCTCCAAAGGGGGGAGGATTGTTTGGGGGAGGTGGTCATCAAAAATCACCCACTGGGGCCGGGGGAAAGGAGAAAGGGGAAAGGAAAGAGAATAACATAACTTTGGGAAAATAAGCAGGAAATACAGAATTAGTTATTTTAACTGTGAATGTGAATGGAATGAACTCTCCCATAAAATGAAAGCAGATAGCAGACTGGATTAAAAGCCAGAATCCTACAATATATTGTTTACAAGAAACACATCTAAAGCATCGAGATACATAGAGAGTGAAGGTAAAAGTAAAGCAGAATCTACTATGCTTCAGGTGAACAAAAAAAAAGCAAGGGTAGCAATCCTGATCTCAGATCAAGTAAAAGCAAAGATAGATCTAATTAAAAGAGATAAGGAAGGAAACTATATTTTACTAAAGGGTACCATAGATAATGAAGCAATATCAATACTAAACATGTATGCACCAAGTGGTATAGCATCTAAATTCCTAGAGGAAAAGTTAAGAGAGATGCAAGAAGAAATAGACAGCAAAACTATACTATTGTGAGATCTCAACCTTGTTCTCTCAGAATTAGATAAATCAAACCACAAAATAAATAAGAAAGAAGTCAGGGAGTAAATAAAATGTTAGAAAAGTTAAGTATGATAGATCTTTGGAGAAAATTGAATGGAGACAGAAGGGAGTTTACTTTTTTCTCTGCAGTTAATGGAACTCATACAAAAATTGACCATGTGTTAGGGCATAAAACCCTCAAAATCAAATGCAGAAAGGCAGAAATAGTAAATGCATTTTTTTCAGCTCATGATGCAATAAAAATCACGTGCAATATAAGGCCAGGAGAAAATAGACCAAAAGTTAATTGTAAAGTAAATAATCTAATCCTAAAGAATGAATGGGTGAAAAAGCAAATCATAGACACAATCAATAATTTCATCCAGGAGAATGACAATAATGAGACAACATACCTAAATTTGTGGGATCTGGCCAAAGTGATTATAAGGGATAATTTTATATCTCTAGATGCTTATTTGCATAAAATAGAGAAAGAGAAGACCAACAAATTGGGCTTACAATTAAAAAAAAACTAGAAAAAGAACAAATTAAAAACTCTCAATTAAATAACAAATTGGAAATTCTAAAAATAAAAGGGGAGATTAATAAAATTGAAAATAAGAAAACTATTGAACTAATAAATAAAACTAAGAGTTGGTTTTATGAAACACCCAATAAAATAGATAAGCCTTTAGTTAATTTGATTAGAAAAAGGAAAGAGGAAAATCAAATTGTTAGTCTCAAAATGATAAGGGAGAACTTTCCTCCAATGAAGAGGAAATTAGAGTGATAATTAGGAGTTACTTTACCCAACTTTATGCCAATAAATTTGGTAATCTAAATGAAATGGAGGAATATCTACAAAAATATAGATTGCCTAGGTTAACAGAAGAGGAAATAAATTATTTAAATAGCCCCATTTTAGAAAAAGAAATAAAACAAGCTATTAATCAACTCCCTAAGAAAAAAATCTCCAGGGCCAGATGGATTTCCATGTAAATTCTACCAAACATTCAAAGAACAAATAATTCCAATATTATATGAACTATTTGAAAAAATAGGGAAAGGAGGTACCAAATTCCTTCTATGATACAGATATGGCGCTGATAGTTAAATCAGGTAGGGTGAAAACAGAGAAAGAAAACTATAGGCCAATTTCCCTAATGAATATTGATGCAGAAATTTTAAATAAGATATTAGCAATGAGATTCCAGAAAATCATACCCAGGATAGTACACTATGACCAAGTAGGATTTACACCAGGAATGCAGGGCTGGTTCAATATTAGGAAAACTACCAGCATAATCAATTATATTAATAACCAAACTAACAAAAATCATATAATTATCTCAACAGATGCAGAAAAAGCATTCGATAAAATCCAACACCCATTCCTATTAAAAACACTAGAGACTATAGGAATAAATGGGCTTTTCCTTAAAATAATTAGTAGTATCTACTTAAAACCATCAGCAAGCATCATATGAAATGGAGACAAACTAAACCCATTCCCAATAAGATCAGGAGTGAAACAAGGCTGCCCACTATCACCATTACTATTTAATATTGTATTTGAAACATTAGCTTTGGCAGTAAGAGAAGAAAAAGAGATAAAAGGAATTAGAGTAGGTAATGAGGAAACCAAATTATCACTCTTTGCAGATGACATGATGGTATACTTAGAGAACCCTAGAGACTCAACTAAAAAGCTACTAGAAACAATTCACAACTTTAGTAAAGTTGCAGGATACAAAATAAATCCACATAAATCATCAGCATTTTTATATATTACCAACAAAGTTCAGCAGCAAGAGATACAAAAAGAAATTCCACTCAAAATAACGGTTGATAGCATAAAATATTTGGGAATCTATCTGCCAAGGAAAAGTCAGGAAGTATATGAACTAAACTACAAAACACTTTCCACACAAATAAAGTCAGACCCAGTCAATTGGAAAAACTTCAAGTGCTCATGGGTAGGCCGAGCGAATATAATAAAAATGACAATACTACCCAAACTAATTTACTTATTTAGTGCCATACCAATCAAACTCCCAAGAAATTATTTTACAGATCTAGAAAAAATAGTAGCAAAGTTCATTTGGAAGAACAAAAGGTCAAGGATTTCAAGAGAATTAATGAAAAAAAGGCAGATGAAGGTGGCCTTGCTGTACCAGATCTAAAACTATATTATAAAGCAGCGGTCACCAAAACCATTTGATACTGGCTGAGACATAGAGCAGTTGATCAGTGGAATAAGATAGCATATCAGGACATACCAGGAAATAACTTTAGCAATTTAGTGTTTGATAAACCCAAAGACCCTAGCTTCTGGGATAAGTACTCACTATTAGACAGAAACTGCTGGGAAAATTGGAAACTAGTGTGGAAGAAATTAGGTCTTGACTCACACCTAACACCACATACCAAGATAAGATCTAAATGGGTTTATGATCTGGATATAAAGAGTGATATTATAAGCAAATTAGAGGAACATAGGATAGTTTACCTCTCAGACCTGTGGAGATGGAATAAATTTATGTCCAAAGAAGAACTGGAACTCTTAATTGAATACCAGATAGATAATTTTGACTATATTAAGTTAAAAAGTTTTTGTACAAAGAAAACTAATGCAGACAAGATTAGGAGGGAAACAATAAATTGGGAAAATATCTTTACATTTAAGGGTTCTGATAAAGGCTTCATTTCTAAAATATATAGAAAATTGTCTCATATTTATATCTAGATGGAGAGGTTGTCAAGTGTCATATTGAATAGATAGTTCAGAAGGATGATTATTGAAAAAAAAGACCATCATACCTGGCAATTAAGAGATCACGGGTAATTTTTTAATGGTGACTTCTGGTTGGATTACACCTCAGGCTCATATCCATGTACTATTCTGCAGAAGGAAACTCCAGCTGCCCAGGCCAAAGATCCTCTCCCCGGACAACCTCCAGCACAGTAAACTGAAATCAGTGCCTATTTCTTGCTTCAGTGGAGTCTTATCTCAGGACTATCTCTGACATCAGGGTGACCCTTGGGATCAAGTGTCTTTCCTTTCTCCCCCTAATACCAATCCCAGGACCTTGTCAAGGGCAAACAAGAAATTGTAATCTGACGAGTCTCTTATACCTTTGCCTTTCCTGCTTGCTGTGAAACAGACTTTCTGGGACCTCTTAGGACATAAAATGGAACAAGATTAAATCTCCAGGGTACAGTCTAATTATACATTTCCCTCAACAGATTTTTATCTAATTACTGCTCCTCTTACTGGCTTCACAACTCAGTTGTAAGCATCCTCCCATCCCCTTATATTTGACCTATCCTAATGAATCTGAACTCTCCAATGCCAATGCCCAAATTTTCCTATTCCCAATTCAATTTTCCCTCTATTCTATCTCCTTTATGCTTTCTGTAATGTCCACTCAATAATAAACTAACACCTTTTCATCTAATACTTCTTTCTTTTTCATTCATTACCTTCTCAGACCCCCAGTGAGAAAGAAGTAGCTTTGTTATGATTACCCTGCTTCCTTTGCTTTCCTTTCCAGTACTAGCCATTTTTTCCTCCAATCCCACTCACACCATTAACACATATAGTAAGTGGTCATGGTGGGAGAGTTGGCATAGTCTTTGATCCCCATTGCCATTTCCAGATTCTGCCTTCTTTATTAAACAACCTAAATTCCTTTGAGGTTCATGGAATCTAAATGTATCACTCATATCTATTGACTCCAGGGCTTCTACATTCTTCATCAAAAGTTTACTTCACAGAATTTCTTTCAAATCTATCTCCATAAGGAACTTCGCCATACAAATTGATTCTCTTCCAAATACCGTAACTTTTCAGTTCCTCAGTCTATTCAACTTGCATAACTTTCTTCCTTCACTCTACCTCAATTATACACAGAAATAGTCATATCCTTGATCTTGCTATTATTCACATTTATCCCACTCCTTTTTTCAAACTTCAAAAGTCCTTTACTTAATCACATTCTTTCATTTTTCCATATTTCCCTATGAATTATAATCACTAGTCCTGTTGTTTATCTCCATTGTGATTTATGCATTTACCTTCTTTCTCTATCTTGACACTTTGGTCAATTTTATCTTCTACTCTCAAGTAACTTGTTCCTGTGGACTATTGCCTATCATGCTTTACCAAACCTCAGTTCTGCATTACTATCATTATTCTCTTTCACTTGTGAATTCACATGCTGCTAAATAGAACTAGAGGAAAAAACAAAATTGATCTAATTGAGACCATTACAAACATATATATTGATCTCAAATGAGAGAACTACAAGGCAAGCATTCTACTTTTCTATAATCAACTTATATCCAGCCCTTTATAAAGCTGAAATGAGCTCTCCACTGACAGAAAGGGCAGAGTATATTTTCTTTAAGATACCCAAGCACAGTTGTAAAACACGTATTCATACATATGAGTATATATATATATATGTGTGTGTGTGTGTGTGTGTGTGTGTGTGTGTGTGTGTGTGTGTGTGTTTTCAATAAATTTAGCGTTAATACCCTAAGGAGCAAGGAGTGAACTTCTTGAGAAAGTCTAGGGGTAGCTAAGGCAAGAATTTGTCATCCACTCCACGAATGATCATGTGTTCTCATGAATAAAGAGAAGAACCACCAATAATATATTATTTGGCTATTCAGTCAGAACTGCCCAAAGGGATAATTAGCAACAAACAGCAGCAATGATACATTTGGATATAAATGTATGCTATGTAAGTATTATTTGATGAAAGTAATGCTATGTAAGAACTGAGTTAAATTTTGATAGCATTCTCCCCAGAGACAGAGGTGGTATAAGGGAAAGTGTGCCCCTGAAGTGTTGGGGAAAATGTTAGCACTTTTTTATTGCTTTATCTTCAAAGCATACATTCACTTGTAGAAGCTAATTAATGTTAAGTTGATTAAATGGAACTGAAGAGCTAGTTAGTCACCAGCTGCTAACTGTAAGAGACAATCACTGGGTGTTCAAACCTATGGTACTAGAGAAGTAATACCCCCAATTCTTTAAGAGAAGTCCCAAGAGGAAGGTATAACTTGATTAGTTCTGAGGGAGTAAGTCAAGACAACTTGCTATATAATTTTTCAAAATGCATTAATATACATAGAATTATGATATGTTTGTCACAGTTTGGACACTTTTTAACTGATTATGGACAATCAGCATATATATATAATTGAGCATAGCCATATTTTGCATGGAATAAAAAGGATTTAGTCCTAACAGGAGGATTCATGTGTGCTTCTTCTAAGTTCCTTCAAAATGCAACCACCATGGGGCTACCACCACCAGGTTTTATTACTGTAAGGTCCTTTTACTGCAGGTAAAATTCCCATATTGTCAACCCTTATGGAGTTAGCCAGGTCAGATTGTTCTCTGTGACACTATTGTTGCTGTATCCCCTTAGTTCAAAATATAAATGAAATAATATATAAATAAATATTTACATTATATAACATGACTAGTTATATAAGATATAATGTATTTTAAGAAATAATCTAAAAATAATTGATAAACACAATATAAAAAAGACTTACTACATATAGAAAAATACATCTTTCAGAGTATGTCTTTCTAGCACAAGTAAAGAGATAAGTGCATTTTAAAAAGCATTTGTTAAGTACACTTCATATGCCAAGTGTTTTGTTAATCATTGAAGTTACAAATACAAAAGAAAAGACAATCTGTGACTTGACAGTAGTTATATTCTAATAGGGGGAGCTGGCACAGAAAAGGGAGTAGTGGCCAGGGAGTGGGTTTAAAAAGTATCAGAGATTGTGGATAAAAATACAATAGATTGATACATCTTCTCCAGAAGCAATAGTATAGTCAATTTGCTCTTGGTTTCAGAACTGAAGAGTTTGGGAAGAAGGGAACAGGGAGAGAGGATATATGGGTGACTTCTAAGTAAAGATGATGTGAAAGATGGCCAGCAAATAAGTAGTAAAATGAATTCTGTTTAGGGCTTGCCTAAAATAATGTATCAAGTGAGACATTTGCCAACTAGAATTAGTAGGGCTTCAGAGATCCAGAAAAATCTGAAAAAGTTACACCTCCAGGGCATAGTATTTGGTCATGTTGTGCCTGTCTCAGTTTCCCTCAGTTACTGTCTCAGTCTCCCTCAGTTGCAGTCTCAGTCTCCCTTAATTGCTGTTTCAGTCTCCCTTAATTGCTCTGTCCCAGAATAGAATCCCCACTTCCTGACCTTCAGAAATAATTGGACTCACATTCCAAAGTAATCATGAAACCTCCAGATGGTCAGCCTCGACTTACCCTTATCTATGACCCAGACTTAGCTTCTCCAGCAGCCTCCACCCCCTTATCTGTAGTCTTCTTTGGCAAGGCTTCTTACCCCTAACCTGCCAGAACTGAATTTATGGTTTCCTTGGACACCAGATGTGCTCAGCTGTTCCCATGAGTTCTTTGTCTCCCTGAGCTATAGGAACCCTATAAAATGTTTGAAGTTCCTTGTTGGAGCTGCTGGGTACTTTGTACTCAGTCGGCTGACTGTGTGTCAGTCTCTGGGCTGGACTGTGTGCTTTGAGACATGAGTCCCACCAGTCCTGATCGATAGCTATGGATTCTGAACTCTCAATTAACATCAATAAAGTATTACCTAATTTCCATGTGTGATACTGCCTCAGTTTCCTCCCGAGCATTACATTTGGAGGCTTCTCAGCGAGATATGAGATCTGGGACCAGTATTGCACATGGAAACTAGCAGGTCTCCTCCCGGAGTCTTGGGGCAGCTGTATTTGGGCTCTTTGTTTAGGGAAGGCTGGCCCTCTGGCTTGTTCCAGAGTCCCACAAGCAGAGCAGCTTCAGCCGCAGCAAGAGCTCAGGGAGGACATCTCCATTTGTCCATAAGAGAGTCTTTTTGAAATTCCTGCAGGGTAAGTCTGGTCTGTCTGTCTGGGGTGTCGACACATCTGTCTGGGCTCAGAATGCATGTTGAGGAAAAAAAGTGGAAATTAGGAGTTGACAGACTCTCAACTAATTGCCCCCTCATCGAGTCTGAGCAACGTCATGAAGACGTTCCTGACATCACCTGGTTAAAAATAAAAAAAAAAATTCAGGGGGGTTGGGTATTTTCTAAGTACCTGTTGGCTTTAGCTTGGGAGAAAAATAAATATCTCTGAGTTCCTAAGTGATCTCTTCAGAGAGAATAGCATCCCGAAACCCCCAGGGAGCTTTTTTGAATATTCAATTTGAATACCTAAAGAGGGAGTGATGGTTATCTTGCCTCCCCTTGAGCAATGGTAATTTGCCTGTCCCTTCTTGGTATCAGTGTGAATTGAAATTTTAAAAGCCTCCCCTCTCCTCTCACTGCTTTCCCCAAGAAAAGTAAAAGTCTGTTTTCTGTATTTTGTCTGTCTGTTTGTGGCTTTAAGTTCTCCTCCCCTCTCTGCATTCCCATGAAGAGCAGTCTGACTTGCTTTATGTGTGTGTGAATCCATCTGTCTGATATATCTGTCTGTAATGAACTCCCCTCTCCTCTCCCAGCTTTCTTGAGAGGAGCATCTCGTAAATGTCTGTGTAATTAGTGTTTGAGAGATCTCTCTGTGTGTTTTGGATTAAAGAGCTCTGATGGTTGGTGTGTGTGTGTGTGTGTTGGGTGAAGCTCCCATAAGTTTTAAGAACAGGAATGGGGAGATTTGGCAATTGGTCATGTCAGTGTTAAAATGCTTGGTTTTTAAAATTTCTTATTGGAGTTGTGTTTGCATTAATTTGAAACTAGCAGGGAAAGAAAAATTTTGGCCATTTAAAAATGCTAGCAGAGAAGTTTTTCCCCTCCAAAAGCCTGCTAGAAGCAAAATTGGAAAAAGAGCCATAAAAGTGGCAATAAATTATTCTTACAGAGATAACAGCTCTGCCTGGAGAGAGGCAGAGAGAGGACAAAGAAAGTGAATGTTAATTAGTGTTGGAGAAAAACTTGGGAGAAAAAGTTTTGGAAAAATTGCAGTTTAAAATTATATGTATGTGTGTATATACATATATATGAGTATGTGTGTATGTGTATATATACATACAATTAGATGGTAAACTGCAACATTCAATTGGAATTTGGGAAATTTATTTAAGTAAAAAAAAAGAAAAGTCATATCCTTTTGGATTTATGGGTATTTGGTTTTTATAATTACTGTTGCTTTGTGTATGCTAGATTGTTTATTTTGGGTATAAGATCTTAGAAATTTGTCTAAATGTTGAAACATCAATACTGTAAGATTTTTTTAAAAGTTGTATTTGATTTGATTTCAGATTGATAATAGCTTGTTTGAAAAAGTCCTGATAATTTCTGTTACCTTCTGAAACATGCTGGGTAATTGGTAAGCATTATGAGTTATGCTTTGAATTTTGTCAACTTTGATTTTGAACATGTGTGTGAGTTTTGTGGAATTATTTAGATGTTCACTAAATTGTGAATCTTGAAAGTTTTGAAGGAAAGGAAAGGGAAAAGACAGGAGATAAGAGATAGCTTTGTGAATGGGTTATGGAATTGAGGGATTAAAGAAAGGAGAGTATTTTGTGTGTATTTGGGAAGAATGAAAAGAGAGAAAAAGGCATGTTGAAAGAAAGTGAAGAGGACGTGGAAAAGATTAAAAACGGTTAGAAAGGTATTTGGGAATGGGGAGAGAGAAGGATTTGGCATTCTAAAAGGTAATTGAGGAAAACAAACGCTGAATGGGGGAGGGAGAAATGGGAAGATTCTTTCTCAAAGGGTGAAGTTTAACTTCCCCCACACTTTCAACTGCTTCTTTAGAAATGGAAATAAACTTGGCCATTTTTTTACTTAAGGTTTAAGGAATATGATAACAAATGTGATCTGTAATTTGGTAAGGTTATTTCCAAAAGTTTAACTGATGTTTTTGATTGATTCTTCTATGTGAAAATGTGATGTTCTGTATGAGTTTTAATTGATTGTATTGAGTCATCTTAAAATTGTATTCTGTCTGAAGGGATTTTGAGAAAATTAGTTTTTGCCTTTTGTGTCTCTGACTATGTTTCTGTTCTGGACAGTATGTAATTTGGACTTTTTATGTATTGGGTATTTTAAAGTGAAATGATCTGTAATATTCACCTTATGAAACATGTATTTGATATGAAAGTTAAGTTCCAGAAAAGACAAATCTCTTACTGTTATCAATATAAGGTCATGGTAAATGCCTGTTTAAGGATTCGTCTGAAATTTTGGTTAATGGAATTTGTTATTGGAGGTAAAAATTTCTTGGGCTTGTAGCTGATATTGTTTAGAATTTTAAAGTTCCACCTTCTATAAATTACTGGGACAATTATCTGGAGTACGACTGAGTTAAGGCTATTTTATTCTGTGTCCTGTATGTGCTGAAGTCTCAGTTTTGACTGATTATATTGTATTATAGCCATATCCCTGTTTTTCCTCCTGTAACTAATTTCTATGATCAGAGCAATAATCAATAGTAATCATTGCTGCAATTTAATTATGTCATACTTTGCTGTTTCCAACCTGACTTTCTGTAATCATTATGCTTATGCACATGAGTATTCAGCCTGGTCATCTATCTGTTACTGGATGTTTGTGTCTGTAAAGTAAAGGTGTGTCTGTAAAGTAAGGATCTTTACAGATCCTTAAGGTTTCTGCATACTGAGAGGACAATTAGCACCATTGTCTGTGAGATCTAAATGCTTTTTGGAAACTGCAGCCTGCAGCCGTTTGTCTGCCCTTTGAGACAAACCTGTCTCCTTGCATGGAGGTTGCTGGTACATCTCTGCTGGCTTCCCCACGTTTAGGCTTTACTTGTTGGATTTGTTATTTTTTGTTCTAGATTTTGGTTAAGTTTACAGCTTTCCTGACAAGCTTCTAGGACCCGGATCAGTTCTCTGCCTGCTTTCACCGAGCCCAATCCCCTCCCCAGACAAGAAGTTCGATTGGACCTCTCTCAGCCTCAATCGGCTTCTTAAAGAGACATCGCCTTTTTTTCCTGAATGTACTTGTTTGTGATTTGGGGGAAGTGAGGGTGATTGATAATTGATTGTAAACTCTGACTGTGTATTACTGTATAATCCCCTGTTACTGTATAATCCTGATTGAATCCCCTGTTACTGTCTGTTGCTGTATAATTCTGATTGGGTTTTCTATTGCTGTATTTTGGATTTAGGCATGGAAATGTGGGGTTGGGACTGTAATGTATAGTTTGTATCTGCTTTGTCAAATTGATCACACTGTTACCCCTAGGATATGCAATTTTTAAGGTACCTTGAGTTCCAGAGTGGAAAACCCCTACTATACTAGTCTGTTATATGGGATGAACTAGACAACTAGAGCCCTATTTACTCCTCCTTGGATGATTCCTTCGGTGGGGAACACAAAAGGGGGAAGGAATGAGAAATAATAACCAGGAAAGCTAGAGGATTTTTCCCAAAAATACTTGAAATGTGAACCACTAATGCCCTTTAGTTACCTATTCATTTGGCCTTAGATATTTCTGCCCCATCCCCCACCCCACCAGTTTAAATGGAAGCTCCTACAGCAATCCATTTTTGTTTTTTTCTGTCTGCTTGATTTATTATTTAAACCCCAACTGGACTGTGATTGCTGGTTCTGCTTTAACTTTGAACCCCCTTATTCTGTTGAAATGGCCCTGGCAGACTCAATTTCTGGGACATTTTCTGATTCCTGGCAGTCTCTCTGTTCTACTTCTCCAGTCCTGTAACCCCAACCACTTAGCATTTCAGCATCCTATGTTGCAGTTTGCTTATTATGCCTCTGGGTTCGTGGGTGCCTGCCTCGGTGGTCTGACACAGTGCACATTGACACTCTGACACTCTGATCAGCAGCAGTGTTCCCCAGCCTGTCTGTTGTTCTGGGCGGGGACAGGTGGAGCGATTTGGGCCTCACCCTTCCCCCTTGGAGTCTCTGACAGCCTGTGCAGCCCTGGAAGGGCTAGCACAAGCTGCCTTGGGCACTGCTCCCTTGGCAAGCAGAGAGTTAAGTGCACAAACCACTGCAGATCTAACATTGAACTGCCCATCTCAGGCTGAGTCCCCTGGATGAGATGAAGCTCCAGAACTGAAGGCTGTTAACAGCCCTGGGGCTATCAGGGAGAGACTTGCCATCACTATAGGTCCCTGCACTTTTTTTAGTTTTATTATCTGCTCCTGGTAGGGTCACTTACAATTGTGGTGCTGAGACTTTCCAGGTATCTGAGGGCAGGTAATTCAATGATTTGAATATTCAGAAAAGACAGTGTGGAATGTTGTGCCTGTCTCAGTTTCCCTCAGTTGCTGTCTCAATCCCCCTCAGTTACTGTCTCAGTCTCCCTCAGTTACTGTCTCAGTCTCCTTCAGTTACTCTCTCAGTCTCCCTCAGTTGCTGTCTCAGTCTCCCTCAGTTGCTGTCTCAGTCTCCCTCAGTTACTGTCTCAGGCTCCCTCAGTTGCTGTCTCAGTCTCCCTCAGTTACTGTCTCAGTCTCCCTCAGTTACTGTCTCAGTCTCCCTCAGTTACTGTCTCAGTCTCCCTCAGTTGCAGTCTCAGTCTCCCTCAGTTGCAGTCTTAGTCTCCCTCAGTTGCAGTCTCAGTCTCCCTCAGTTGCAGTCTCAGTCTCCCTCAGTTGCAGTCTCAGTCTCCCTTAATTGCTGTTTCAGTCTCCCTCAATTGCTCTGTCCCAGAATAGCAATCCCCACTTCCTGACCTTCAGAAATAATTGTTCTCACATTCCAAAGTAATCATGAAACCTCCAGATGGTCAGCCTCGACCTACCCTTATCTATGACCCAGACTTAGTCAGCTTCTCCAGCAGCCTCCACCCCTTATCTGTAGTCTTCTTTGGCAAGGCTTCTTACCCCTAACCTGCCAGAACTGAATTTATGGTTTCCTTGGACACCAGATGTGCTCAGCTGTTCCCATGAGTTCTTTGTCTCCCTGAGCTATAGGAACCCTATAAAATGTTTGAAGTTCCTTGTTGGAGCTGCTGGGTACTTTGTACTCAGTCGGCTGACTGTGTGTCAGTCTTTGGGCTGGACTGTGTGCTTTGAGACATGAGTCCCACCAGTCCTGATCCATAGCTATGGATTCTGAACTCTCAATTAACATCAATAAAGCATTACCTAATTTCCACTGTGTGATACTGCCTCAGTTTCTCCCTGAGCATTACAGTCAAGGCAACTGGCAAGAAGGTAGCCATGGTAGGATAATAGTCTACTGAGCTTGATGAATACAGACAGATAAGACAAACCATTCAAGTTCCAAGGTAGATTTTAGCAGATTCCAAGCAGATTTAGTTAGTAAATAATGGCAATGGTAAATAAAGTTAGCATATTAGCTTACTTGGCTATAATTATAAACAATAAGCCCGTGAATATATTCATAGTTACATGCACACCTGCACATCCCTCCTTTCAATATCTGTTGGGCTTTATATGTATTGTTGAAGTTTAAAGTATTTGATACCATTAGAGAATATTCCCTATAGATGATTAGAGCCTTAATGGACTTAAGAAATGACATTGTTTTGATTTCATCGAGGCCTGAAATATTGCAGACTTTTAAAGGAGATCTGTAATCATTCATAAATGTTCAGCCTACCCACCCAGATAGGAAAGCCAAGTAGATCAAGAATGCCTCTTGTCTTTTCAAGATTATTATGTACAGTTGAGTTGACAACATCAATTTATTTCAGATAATGATGCTATTTTTCTATTCCCCATGAATAGTTCTTTATTATAAATAGTATTTTAAAATGACTAGGGCTGTGTGAGAGGTGAACCAGTCACATAATGAAACCATCAGACAGTTTGAATGTTTTACTAATATCCACAGATTTAAAATCCAGAAGACCTCTGGAGTTTTAACTGATCACAATAGTATAATATAGCAATCCAAAAAGTTAATATGAGTTTAGTTTGTATGAATAGAATTTTTTTCTGGGGTGGAGATCTTTCTTTTGGACTCTAGCCTTGTTAAACCACATTTGGAGAAAATTGTTTCAGTATGGTATCTCATTTAGGAGAGACGCTGACAACTTCTAGAGCATGACTAGAAGAATAGAATTAGTCAATTAATCAATCAATTAACAGGTTATTGCCTGTTATGTGCCAGACACTGTTCTAGGTACTAGAGATATGAAGACAAAACTAAAATAGTTCCTGACCTCATGAAGTTTACATTCTATAGATGGAGAAGTTTATATACAAGTATATAAAAATGAATACAAGGTAGTCATCTGAGAAAAGCATTAGTAGCTAAGAGGAATCAGGAAAAGCCTCATGGAAGAGGTAGTATTTGAGCTAAATTTTATTGGGAAATGGAGATTCTAAGAAGAGTGAGAGCATCCCAGACATGAGGGATAACCTATGCAAAGGCATGGAGTTGGAATGGTGATGGAACGCTAAGCCATGCCACAGGAGGATCATTGAATGATTTCAGAATTTATAACCTGGGGGGAAGGAGATGAGAGAGGTGGGACATGATAGATGTCATAAAATATTTAAAAGATTCTCATGTACAAAAGGGATTAGATTTATTATACCAAACTGAAGAATTAAAAACAACTGGATGGAAAATCATAAGGAATCACATTTTTGGTTCAATATAGAGAAGAATTTCCTAATTCAACTTGTCCAAAAGTGGAATCCTTAATAAGTAGCAAGATTTCTGTAACTGAATACGTTCTGGTAGAGGCTAGATGACTACTCTGTGGAAAGGTTGTAGAAGACAGTTCTTTATTTCTTGGATTGGAAAGGATAACTTTTATAGAAGTCTTTTCCAGCTTCATTAGGATCATGAGAAAACCTAAACAATAATCTATTCATCTTTCTGATAGGATCAGAGATTTAGAACTGAAAGGGACCTTAGAGATGATTGAGTCCGAACCTTTTCATTTTCCTTGAGGAAATTGAGGGGTTAAGTGTCTGAAGTAGGATTTAAACTAAGTCTACCTAACTCTTAAGTCAAGCACTATGCTGTCTCATTTTATAGATTAGAAAACTGATCTCCAGAGAAATGAAATGGTGCTGTGGCAGAAGCAGATCTGAACTCAGTTTTCCTAACTTCATTGCTCCTTTCTTTATACTATACTACCTTTTTTTCTAATATTAGCTCCTTTTATATTCCCACAACACACTTAATAGTTTTTATTTTTTTCCAATTACATGTAAAGATAGTTTTCAATATTCATCTTTATAAGATTTTGAGTTCAAAATTTTACTTCTTCCCTTCTTCTCCTCTCTCTCCAAGACAGCAAACAATTTGATATAGATTGTTTATGTATAATCATATTAAATGTATTTCCACATCAGTCAGGTTGTAAAATAAGAATTAGAACAAAAAGGGAAAAACACAAGAAAGAAAAAAAAGTGGAAATAATATGTTTCAATTCGCATTAGATTCCATGGTTCTTCCTCTGGATGTGAATATCATTTTCCATCATGAGTCTTTTGGAATTGTCTTGTATCATTGCATTTCTGAGAAGAGTTAAGTTGCATAGGATCATAGTTGATCATCCCACAATATTGCTGTTATTGTGTACATTGTTCTCCTGGTTCTGCTCACTTCATTCAGCATAAGTTCATATAAGTCTTTTCAAGTTTTTTCTGAAATCCACCTTTTTATCATTTCTTACAGCACAATAGTATTCATTCACCACAACTTGATCAATTTATTCCCCAATTGATGGGAATTCTCTCAATTTTCAATTCTTTACTACCATAAAAAAAGAGTTGCTATAAATATTTGTGTGCACAAAGGTCCTTTTCCTTTTTAATGATCTCTTTGGGATGCAAACTTTTGCTGGATCATAGGGAATACACAGTTTTATAATCCTTTGTACATAGTTCCAAATTATTCTCCAGAATGATTAGATCAGTTCAGAACATCACATTAGTGTTTCAGTTTTCCTATATGTTCTCCAGATTTTTTCCCCAGTATTCATCACTTTCCTTTTCTGTCATATCTACTATTAATTTTTACATCATTATATAATATACACAATGCTTTCCTTTTAATAACATGACAAAAATAATCCAAATTTTTATTCCTATTTTACAAATGAGTGATTGTTAGTGTGATTATGTAGGAATGGATGAGATTGTATGAAACCTAATATTGTCTGTCTGTCTCCAGTCAGATTTGAAGAGGAGCTGAATTTGAATTTTTTCATTATTATTGTCATGAGTTAGGAATATAATTTAAGCCCTCTATGTGTTTTCTTCCTTTCTCCTCCCCCTCCTCTATGTAACAACTCTATGGAGTAGGTACTATTATTACCCCCATTTTACAAATGATGAAATTTAAGGCTGAGAGAGATTAAATGATTTGTCCAGTATCATTTAGCTAGTAAATGTTTGACAGAATTGGAACTCAGGACTTCTTGACCCCAACTTTGCACTTTATCCTCTGAAACACCTAATTATAAATAAGGCAATTGAAATCAATTAATGTCTTCAAGTACAAGGACTCCTTTTTGTGTCAATAAATGTTGTCACTACATACTTGTAGTTCTCTTGTAGTTCTGGCCTGGGTGTCATTCTTAAATGGGGGATTATAAGAACACAATATAATGTCTTAATAATTACTAGCATCATCCTCACAACACTCTCAGAAGGTAAAAAATACAAATATTATTATCTCCCTTTTATAGGCAAGGAAGCTGAAGACTCTGAAGAATCAAGTAGTCACATAACTATTGAGAATGGGAGCTAGAATTCAAACCAGGATCTTTGCTCTAAGTTTAGTACTTGTACCATATTACCTTACAGAACAACAAGCCATAAGACTACCCTTGTAAATGTGCCAGGATATTAAAGAAAGTAGATAGAGGAAAAAATCCCATGGAAAACAAAATCAGGTCTATATGGAATATATATGTCCTCTCAGTACCAAGATCTCATGTCTCTTAACAATCTGGTTATACTATATGAGAACACTTAGAAAACTAGTGTCAGTGTTGTTTATTTTGGGTTCATGGGGCTGCAGCCATATTACAGAGAGCAGAGCTGGGTCCAGACCTATTCAATCAAGGAGTACCAGGTCAGTTTGCAAATGAAACTGAATAATTTGCTGCACAATTGGGCCTGGATATCCCATTTCTTGCTCAGCTTTCTACTGAGAAGAGGAAAATAAAAATAGGAAAGAGATTGTCTAATCCTTAGACTCTAGGGTCGAAGACAGGGTTTCTTAAACTTTTGCCACTCATGACCCCTTTTTGCCTGATTTTTAATTAATTTTTGGTCTTTGCAGTCAGAAACATTTTACTGTTGCCAAATTTTTACCACATCCCTCCACATTCAGTTATGCAATTCAATATGAGGTCATGAGTTTAAGAAGCTTTGTTGTAAGACACTGAAAAGTCTTAGTTATATGCTTGTTGATTTTGTTTCATAAATATAAGTGCATTCTTTAATAAATCATCTTCTCCTAAACTCACTCTACTTCATCTTTAACAAATGAGAGATTCAGAGAAGAGTGAATCAGTTATTGAATAGAGCTGTCTTTAACTATGAAAATGAGGAATGAGAATGAAGAGTTAAAGACATTGTAAAGTTGTGATATCTAGATTATGAGCCTGGGTGACTGGGAAAAGGAGAATAACCTCAACATAGAGAAGTTAGGAGAGAGGAAAGTTTGGGGGAAAAGATAATGAATTTCACTTGGGATATGTTAAGTTTAACACGTCTATGGTATATTTTTTTTATTAAAGCTTTTAATTTGTATAACATATGTATGGGTAGTTCCCCAATATTGATCTTTACAAAGCTTTCCATTACAAATTTTACCCCCAGTCCCCTCCCCTCCCCTAGATGGCAGGAAGTCCACTACATGCTAATAATGTTGAAATGCTTGAGAAGTTATGCAAGAAAAATCCTATCTACAAGGAAAAAAAAAAAGAATCAGAGAAAGGCAACACAATGCAAACAAATGTCAATAGAGATCATGAAAATGTTACGTTGTGGTCCATATTTCATTTCCCTCTCTCTGGGTGTATATGGTTTTCTTCAGTGAACAATTGGAACTGGTTTGAGACAATTCTTTGTTGTAGAGAGCCATGTCCATCAGAATTGATCATCATGTAATACTGTTGCTGCTGTGTATGATGATCTCCTGGTTCTGCTCGTTTCACTCAGCATCAGTTCATGCAAGTCTCTCCAGGCCTCTCTGAAATCGTCCTGCTGGTCGTTTCTTACAGAGCAATAATATTCCATAACATTCATATACCATAATTTATTCAGCCACTCTCCAATTGATGGGCATCCCTTCAGTTTCCAGTTTCTAGCCACCACAAAAAGGGCCGCTACAAACATTCTTGCACATGTGGGGCCCTTTCCCTCCTCTAAGATCTCTTTGGGATATAGGTCCAGTAGAAACACTGCTGGGTCAAAGGGTATGCACAGTTTGACAACTTTTTGAGCATAGCTCCAAATTGCTCTCCAGAATGGTTGGATCCGTTCACAGTTCCACCAACAATGTATTAGTGTCCCAGTCTTCCCACATCCCCTCCAACATTCATCGTTATCTTTTCCTGTCATTTTAGCCAATCTGACAGGTGTGTAGTGGTATCTCAGAGTTGTCTTAATTTGCATTTCTCTGATCAATAGTGATTTGGAGCAACTTTTCATATGACTAGAGATGGTTTTAATTTCATCATCTGAAAATTGTCTGTTCATATCCCTTGACCACTTATCTATTGAAGAGTGGCTTGAATTCTTATATATATGAGACAATTCTCTATATATTTTAGAAATGAGGCCTTTATCAGAACCATTAAATATAAAGATGATTTCCCAATTTGATGCTTCCCTCCTAATCTTGTCTGCATTTGTTTTGTTTGTACAGAAACTTTTTAACTTAAGATAATCAAAATTATCCATCTGGTGTTCAATTAGGAGTTCCAGGTCTTCTTTGGACATAAATTTATTCCATCTCCACAGGTCTGAGAGGTAAACTATATTAGGTTCCTCTAACTTGCTTACAAAGTCCCTCTTTATATCTAGATCATGAACCCATTTAGATCTTATCTTGGTATGTGGTGTTAGGTATGGGTCAAGCCCTAATTTCTTCCACACTAGTTTCCAATTTTCCCAGCAGTTTTTGCCAAATAGTGAGTATTTATCCCAAAAGCTGGGGTCTTTGGGTTTATCGAATACTAGATTGTTAAGGTTATTGCCTAGATTGTCCTGATATCCTATCCTGTGCCACTGATCGACTGCTCTATTTCTTAGCCAGTACCAAACGGTTTTAATGACCGCTGCTTTATAATATAGTTTTAGATCTGGTATAGCAAGGCCACCTTCATCTGCCTTTTTTCTCATTAATCCCCTTGAGATCCTTGACCTTTTGTTCTTCCAAATGAACTTTGCTACTATTTTTTCTAGATCTGTAAAATAATTTCTTGGGAGTTTGATTGGTATGGCACTAAATAAGTAGATTAGTTTGGGTAGTATTGTCATTTTTATTATGTTCGCTCTGCCTACCCATGAGCACTTAATATTTTTCCAATTGATTAGGTCTGATTTTATTTGTGTGGAAAGTGTTTTGTAATTTAGTTCGTATAGTTTCTGACTTTTCCTTGGCAGGTAGATTCCCAAATATTTTATCCTATCATCTGCTATTTGGAATGGAATTTCTTTTTGTATCTCATGCTGCTGAACTTTGTTGGTAATATATAAAAAAGCTGTTGATTTATGTGGATTAATTTTGAATCCTGCAACATTGCCAAAGTTGTGAATTGTTTCTAGTAGTTTTTTAGTTGAATCTCTAGGGTTGTCTAAGTATACCATCATGTCATCTGCAAAGAGTGATAATTTGGTTTCTTCATTACCTACTCTGATTCCTTTTATCTCTTTTTCTTCTCTTATTGCTAAAACTAACATTTCTAATACAATATTAAATAGTAATGGTGACAGTGGACAGCCTTGTTTCACTCCTGATCTTATTGGGAATGGTTTTAGTTTGTCTCCATTACATATGATGCTTGCTGATGGTTTTAAATAGATGCTACTGATCATTTTAAGGAAAAGCCCATTTATTCCTATGCTCTCTAGTGTTTTTAATAGGAAAGGGTGTTGGATTTTGTCAAAGGCTTTTTCTGCATCTATTGAGATGATCATATGGTTTTTGTTAATTTGGTTATTAATATAATTAATTATGCTGATAGTTTTCCTAATATTGAACCAGCCCTGCATCCCTGGTATAAATCCTACTTGGTCATAGTGTACTATCCTGGGGATGACTTTCTGTAATCTCATTGCTAAAATCTTATTTTAAATTTTTGCATCAATATTCATTAGGGAAATTGGTCTATAGTTTTCTTTCTCTGTTTTTACCCTACCTGGTTTAGCTATCACCACCATATCGGTCTCATAGAAGGATTCTGGCAGTATACCTTCTGTCCCTAATTTCTCAAATAGTTTGTGTAGTATTGGAATCAATTGTTCTTTGAATGCTTGGTAGAATTCACATGTAAATCCATCTGGCCCTGGAGATTTTTTCTTAGGGAGTTGCTTAATGGCTTGTTCTATTTCTTTTTCTGATATGGGGCTGCTTAAATAATTTATTTCCTCTTCTGTTAACCTGGGCAATCTATATTTTTGTAGATATTCCTCCATTTCATTTAGATTATCAAACTTACTGGCATAAAGTTGGGCAAAGTAACTCCTAATTATTGCTCTAATTTCCTCTTCATTGGAGGAAAGTTCTCCCTTATCATTCTTGAGACTAACAATTTCATTTTCCTCTCTCCTTTTTCTTATCAAATTAACTAAAGGCTTATCTATTTTGTTGGTTTTTTCATAGAACCAACTCTTAGTTTTATTTATTAACTCAATAGTTTTCTTGTTTTCGATTTTATTAATTTCTCCTTTTACTTTTAGAATTTCCAATTTGGTATTTAATTGAGGGTTTTTAATTTGTTCTTTTTCTAGTTTTTTTAATAATAAGCCCAATTCATTGAATTTTCTTTCTCTATTTTATGCAAGTAAGCATCTAGAGATATAAAAATGCCCCTTATAACAGCTTTGGCCGTATCCCACAAATTTTGGTGTGTTGTCTCCTTATTGTCATTCTCCTGGATGAAATTATTGATTGTGTCTATGATTTGCTCTTTCACCCATTCATTCTTCAAGATTAGATTATTTAATTTCCAATTACCTTTTGGTTTATTTTCTCCTGGACTTATATTGCATGTGATTTTTATTGCATCATGATCTGAAAAGGATGCATTTACTATTTCTGCCTTTCTGCATTTGATTTTGAGGTTTTTATGCCCTAACACATGGTCAATTTTTGTATAGGTTCCATGGACTGCTGAGAAAAAAGTAAACTTCCTACTGTCTCCATTCAACTTTCTCCATATATCTATCATACCTAACTTTTCTAACAATTGGTTTATCTCCCTAGTTTCTTTCTTGTTTATTTCGTAGTTTGATTTATCTAATTCTGAGAGAGCAAGGTTGAGATCCCCCACTAGTATCGTTTGGCTGTCTATTTCTTCTTGCATCTCTCTTAATTTCTCCCCTAGGAATTTGTGTGCTATTGCACTTGGTGCATATATATTTAGTATAGATATTGCTACATTATCTATGGTACACTTTAATAAAATATAGTTTCCTTCCTTATCTCTTTTGATTAGATCTATCTTGGCTTTTACTTGATCTGAG